>JAWNPO010000328.1:0-10034 GCA_035047525.1 Drosophila quinaria | reverse complement strand
TGGACAAACTGTTGCATACAGATAGGACCTCAGATAATCGGTTTTTTTTTTATGGAAAACGCCACTCAAAATTTTAAATGTTCTTTTGAAAGAGTTGTCTGATTGCGATCCCATAGCTCTACGAGTTCTTTGGATTACAACAATAATACACTAAAAATTATACCAATGGGTCCATTTCCTGCAGTTCTTTAATCTTTTCTCTCGTGATAAAGGTCAGTAACCAAAAGTCTTAGTATGCTCTTTTCGTAGGTCAAGCTTTCAAGAATAACCCTCGTCTCATAATTTTTTTTTTACTTTACTTTACTTTATAAAATTTTCAATACATTGCTAATTCAACCAATTCGTCATTATTATCGACAGTATAATAGGAACCAATTCTATGATGGTACCTCATAGCGAGTGGAATTTATCAAGCCTGGCAATCATATTCGTATGTATGTACATATGTATGTGTCGATATAATGTCAAATTACAAAACTGAAAATAATTAGTTCATGCTACTTACAATCTTTGTGCATTTTACTAAAAGACAAGATCGATTATAACGAAAATCGATAACGATTATCGATAACGAATAATGATTATTAAAAAGCACCAAGTGCACAGATTAGTAACCTTTTTTTATTTCACGAAGAGAGTTGATAAGTTTTCTTTTTCGCCTCAAGTTTTGAACAGAGTTTTAGAAAAAAGATTAGCAAAATATATATGTATTTTAAATAGCCAGATTATTATTCAAGCGATCCAGCTCTAAATATCTCCAGAGCTAGCTAAAAAATAATAGCCAAATTGGTTTTGGTGTTGTTGGTTTTCCATTTGATATACCTATTTTATCGAGATCCGAGTTGCATGTGAGCATTCCGATAAAATATCGATATCAGTGTAGAGCAGGCATTTGCTTGTTGATATGTACATTTTCTGGCAGCTCTGTTGCAGTCAACTTCTTTTTCAATTGCACTAGGGAAATTAATCTTGCAAAAAACTATAATCGTAAAATATTTGCAATACTTGCACGAGCAAGTGGATTAAGTAAAGTATAGCAATTAAATAGCAGTGAAAACGATTGTGTGAATGTGTTGATGCCCTTTGTGAAGCTTGCGATCTGCTAATAAATGTAAGACCAAGGTACACTTTTTCCATTTAAGATTCTGGTAAGTGAAAAAACTAACTGATCGAATTATCGGATAGATTTCAAACGTTTGCACTTTCATTGAGCGTAAAACGCACTTCAAATTATTGCAGCTTGATAATTGAGCAACAGACCCCGTAAAGTTTAATATGATACGTGTACTCGATAATATCTGCGCAAGTGCGAGTTCAGTATCAGTAAGTAGATTACGTCGATCCAAGGACTAATAGAAGAGTTATCTACCGTCTAACAATAAAAACTTGGTACGAATATTAGAATTTTACCACTCCCATCCCATTGACTCTGATTCAATGTTATGGTTATTGTAATTCGAAAGATCATCGCGGATCAAATTCGCATTGATGTCCTTTTTTTATTTTAAGGACTAGCGCAATAATACTTTAGCGAATATCTTAAAGTTAAAGTGAAGTAAATCTGCATACATATACATACCTGCTCAATTTGTCACAGATAAATTATTGAATCATTCTAAGCACACAGATATCCATCCAAATCTGATCGCCAACACAATTTTTCACTTCCAATTGAGTAAACCGTGGCACGTGCACTTCACATAAATAAATTAATGAGCCTCGAACTGGCAACCTGGCAATGGCTGGATTTGTTCCGCACGCGACACGCGCGGCGAAACTGGACAGGGACATTGCGAAGACTACGTAACGAACGTGGACGTGAACATGGACTGGACACGAGCACAGACACGGACACGGGCACGGACAAGGACATGGACGAGGACATAGACACGCAACAACGGAAAAGTGCAGCTGTGCTCTTGGCTGCGATTTATGCGAGTGGCAAACTAAGCGCAAAATAATTTAAACACTGACAATAACAGTTGGCCAAAGTATTTCCCTCGACAACTCGACAAGTTTGCTCCACTCTGCCACTCCACTCTGCCCCTTTCCTCCTGCGTCCTACTCCCACTGTTCCCCCTGCACTCGACACGTTCGCACGCGCTGAGAAGGATGCAACGTCTTCAGTACTTTTCTTTGCCTTTCGTCTGCTCTCCTATTGCTATCATTGCACTTCCGCTCAAATCAAGGCAAAACCAAAGCACAATTTCTTGTATTTTGTCGCCATCGACAAGCGAAGGAGAAGGCAACGAGCAGAGCAGAGCAGAGCAGAGCAGAGTCATTGAAAACAAACGCCGTGCATTACGGCGTTTTTGGGATCGTCGTTGAGAGACAATAATGGAGGGGGCGTGGCAGCGTGTACTCAAGGAAATTGCCATCATTATAGTTGTCGTGCTTTGTGTTAAATAACGTTTAACGTTTGTTTGGCGTGAAATTGATTTACAATAAGAAAACCAAGTGCTTTGGTTTCTCAAGTCAAGAACTAACTACTCATTGTGTTTCTGTTCAAACAAACTTTGAGATAGATATCCACTTAGCATTGAAATATACCTGAACGGGCCTCATTTATTCTATGCTTTCATCCACCAGGACCGTCTCATGCGCTCCAAATTATAACGGTGTCAGTAACAATTCAAACTTAAATTTATAGTAATTTTTTAATATAAAACAGAAATACATACCTGTGTATATAAAGAAAACAACATATAAAATTTAATAACAATTTACCGAAACCGACATAACCGATTAGATATCGATTTATTCATAATGGTTAATTGTATTGACCACTTAAGATAAGTAAAAGTATTCGGATAGATATTGGCATACCAAAATTGTATGTTTTTGATTGATTAAATTGTCCTGCTGATTGAAAAAAGCAGAAATCAGGTATCATGGTAGGCAAACTGAGGTGTATATAAATCGAATGTTGATTGATATGACAAGAAGCGGGCACACGGCAATTAAATGCCTCAGTTGGCATTGAACAAATTAAACAAAGCTTACCTGTCCTTCACTCATTAGTAGAAGTCAAGCGGGCAGTTGAAATGGCCGTAGGCGCTGCCAAGCACAGGGCACAGGACACAGGACACAGGACGACACTGATGAGGCCATCCTCGCAAAAGCTATAATTATACCAGCGGGAATCGTGGCAAATTGGCGAGCACATGCAACCACATACATTCGAAGTTCAAACACAGCGGCCAGGGGAAAACCAATGGAAAAATGTGTGAAAATTATGCCATGACTCGGGGCAGACCTCCCGGGATGTCGTGCTGAAGGCAGTTGAGGGCGGCAATTAGGAAACGATAAAGTGAAAGGCACACACGCAACTGAGACAAATCGAAAGGCGGAAGCAGAGACGACGACGACGACGACGACAAGTCAATTGCAGTTAAAGAAACCGTTAGCAGCAGCGCTTTTTGCTGCTTACTGCAGGCGACAGCTGCCAAGTGTAGAGGACACGGAGGATCGGATGATGACATCGAGGACATTGTAGCTAAATTGAATGTTCCATTTTCGATTTGATTGTTCGCTTTTCTCTTGACTGCAGCCCAGATTGTACAGAATGCGACCCATCGATAATCAACACCGCATCGTGCCACATGTTGCAGCCGTGTACAGGAAATTATTATTTCTTATGGAGCTGCCGACTTCATCCGCAGCAGACGGAGCAAGGACACACTGTTTGCCCTGGCCCAACTAGGTTGAAAAATAATAAAATATGAGCTATAATGAATATTCACTTGAGGGAAATGTCAACATCATCGCATCGATTATGTTTAAGCTGCTGCAGATATCAACCTTTATTAAGTTTACAAAGGTGCCTGGATGCAACGTGGATGCTACTTTGGAGCAAGTGCTAAGAGGAGACACTTGCTCAGTTATGTATAACAGACTCCATTATTATGGAGAGTACTCGGTCTTCTGTCTTTGTCTGGTACTTGCCATAAAAGAAGTTGACTCGGCTGCGATACTCGCCAGGATGTAGAAACTGGTGGGTCATGGAGGATCCCATTTTCCAGTTGTGCATGTAATAATGACCCACCTCCACTGGACAGTTGTGCATGAAGTTGCTGTACTTAGTCATACTCTTGAACCAACTCTTGAGTAGACCATCCTTGACAGTTCCCACCATGGCGCAAACATCGACATGGCGGTTGAAGATCGATTGATAGTTCTTGGCATTGGCCATTCGTAGCTGGTAGTCAATATGCACTTTAAATCCTCGGGTAATTGGCTTTAGCAATTCCATATCCATGTTAACGGTTTTGTTCACAATCGAGACCGAAAAATTCTTAAAATGTATCGGACTGAACGTATAATTTGTATTCACAAACTCGACACGCCGTTCCTGCAATGGAAATCTTTTATTGAGAGGGGAATCAGAACCGTTGCCAGACTTACCCCTTGACTAGGATACACTAGCAATGTCGTTAAAGCACAGGACAAGATTATTGAGCACCAGAAAGTGCGCAATTGAACCATTTTCACACTCTACTCGTAAGTGGCTGAATTATAATGATCTAATTTTGAAATGTTTTCAATTTTATGTGCTCGTTATCTGGAACTTTTAGTAATGCCGAAATCAATTAGATACACGTGGCTTAAGCCACCGTTATAATCATTCCATTTATCTCTCTATACCTCAGTCGTAATGTATCAATAGCTAATCGCATCAACACTGCAGCTCATTATGAAGACTTCGTCTTTGCCCCTGTGCCTGCATTGGATATAATAGGTCTCCAAACGACATTCTCCACTCATTATAAATGGAGACAACAGGTTGTTGGCAAATTGTCAGTTCCGGAGAGTTATAATGGCCGGCATTTTATTGACATTGTTGTAGAAAGTTGGCGTATTTAAGGAGATTATCTTACCACTTCTTAACGAAATTGTTCTTATATACATTCAGTACATAACATACAACCACGGCCTTGGAGATAGTTGGTTACTTCCAACTGAAAATAAACTCTAGTACGCCAACCCTTGGCCGTAGGAGTTTCCTTAGGACCCTGACTAGATACATTTTGCCATTACATTCAGCAGCGGTAAGCTCTACATTTGATCCACAAGTTGATCACTAATTTGGTCATAAATAACTAAAATCATCATAAAGTCATCGCGATAACATAAAATAATTAACGCAGTGAGCCCTGACGAACAATCTACGTAATTATTCGGCACACAACAATCAGTAATAATATACATATATATCTTTATTTAACCAAAGGTCGATATAATTGACAAAACGCAAACATAATTCGTAAATAAACTAAATAATTGAATGGTTAAAACACTGGATATTCTGATTCTTATATTTCTTTTCTAGATCCCTAGACATAAACCACGAATGGAAACAATATCATCAAGTAAAAAAAATTAACATGCGAATTAAAACATACACATTTTAAGTCAAAGAGATGTGCACAACGAAATACATTTTACCTAAACCATATTACAGGAAAATCTGTTAAATAAATAAATATGTGGTAGATATAACTTCCAAATACTTGAACAAATAAATTAAATATTATAGTCTGGGTTGTTTTTAATTAAACACGCGTCGATTTCTTTAGTTTTCTCTTAAGTTTATTTCACATATGTCTATATCGGACGGCGTCGCTTGCAAAAGTGACCCTCTCTCTATTCTTCAATACAACCGTGCGTTCTTAAGCTTAAACTTATTTATGCCAGATGGCGCTATATTATTATCGATAACTTAATTATATTTACAGTGCAATAAATATAATTATGAATAAGGAATATTTACAATATGATACAGTCTTATATACTACTTATGCCTACGTATGCTAAGTATTACTACAACTCGGCCGTCCTGACGTTGAGGATCTCCTGATACTCGTTGACATACTTCTTGTTACAATATTGCTTTGGCCATATTTACTTATACTATTCTTATTTACAGTTTTATTTTTTTCAATTTCTTTATTTTTTATTTTATTGTCGTTCAAATCTTCTTCATTTTCATTTTCTTTAATTTCATTATTGTTCAGATCGTTTGCGTTTTCTTTTTCTAATTCATTTTCGTCCAAATCTTCTACATTTTCTTTTTCTGATTCATTTTCTCGTTCGGACAACATTTCTTTGACACTTTTAATTTTCGGATCCTTCCCTTGGCATATTATCAAATTTTCCTCAAATGTATTTGTTTCTATTATCATAATACTATTGCTTCTGCTTAATGCATCTACGTGTTGCATCCTTTTTCCGGATCTATGTTCGAGAACATAATCATAATTTTGCAGCTCTAGGGCCCATCTAGCAATTCGGGGATTTAACTCTTTTTTATTTAACGTCAATGTTAATGAATTACAATCCGTCACTATCTTAAACTTCATACCCTGTAAATAGACTCGAAACCGTTTCAATGCATTTATAATCGCTAGCGTTTCTAACTCAAAACTATGGTACCTTGACTCCACATCTGTCGTGCGTTTTGAGAAGTAGAAAACTGGGTGTAACTTCATATCTTCTTTCCGTTGTAACAATATCGCACCATATCCTAGTGAACTTGCGTCACAGTGTAGCTCTGTCTCATCTTTCGGGTCATATATTGCTAAAATAGGGGACTCAATTAATTTATCTTTTAGCAAATTAAACGCATTCAACTCTTTTTCTCCAAATACAAACTTTTTGTCTTTTCTTGTGAGATCATACAATGGCTTTGCTATTAGTGAAAAATCCTGAATAAATCTTCTAAAATAAGAACATAGACCGATATAACTTTGTACTTCATGAACTTTTGTTGGTACTGGGAATAATTTAACTGCTTCTATGCCAGATTCATTTGCTTTTATGCCGTTTCCTGTGACCGTATAACCTAGGTAATCAATAGAGGATTTCAAAAACTCACACTTATCTTGTCTCAGCTCTAGCTTATTATCTACCAGACGTTGAAAAATATCCTTTAGGATGCTAAAATGTTCCTCCAGCTCTTCAGTAGCAATCATTATATCATCGAGGTATATTATAACTTTTCCTTGTCGTACCATATCTTCGAAAATCTTATTAATATACCTTTGAAACACAGACGGAGCATTCGTCAACCCAAAAGGCATCCGAAGATACTCAAATTGTCCTAATGGTGTAATGAATGACGTATATTTTGTGGAAGCTTTATCCATAAAAACATGGTTAAAGCCGTTCTTTAAATCCAACTTCGAAAATAACTTTTTATTTACTAACCTATCCAGTAAATCATCTATTAATGGTATCGGATAACAGTCCTTGGACGTTACTTTATTTAATCGACGGTAATCCACACACATTCTAAGGTCTCCAGTCTTCTTTTTAACAAGAACAATTGGGGACACATATTCTGAACAACTTGGACGTATAAATCCTCGGGCTATATTCTCATCTAATATTCTTTGGACTTCTGCCTTTTCTGCATATGATAGCCTTCGGGGAAGGCATCGAAACGGTTTTTCATCGTCAACAATTATTTTCATGTAACTTTTAATCTGCGGTTCAGTTGGTCTAACCGGTTTAACATAATACTTTTCAAATAAATTATCTAATCTCTTTATGTGATTTATATTTATTTCTTCTCCTACTTTGTACGTCTCTTCGCTTTCATCTTTTACATCAATCAGCAGCATTTGCGTCTCAAAATTTTCTTGATCTGTACTGTGTTCTTGTTTGTCACTACTTTTTCTGTCTTTACTTTTATTTATCTCTACTTCGTTTTTACTTTGAATCATCTTTACTTTGTTTTCTTCGAACATTTTCTCCACATTGCCTTTACTTTGTGTTCCTTCCAATTTTTGCATACTTTTTATTTTCACGTTACTTTGATTTTCTTTTACTTCGTATGGACTTCCATTTCTTGTATCTTTTTTACCTTGATCAATTTTAACTTCACGTTTATCTATTTTTGACAGTTTAACACCTTCATTTTTTAAAAGTTCATCGGTCGCAACTATTTTATAATTACTTATGTTAAGAAAATCTCTACCTAAAACCATGGGGTGCCTTATAGATTCATCTTGTACAACAAAAGATTCAACAACAACAGTTTTATTTAAACTTTTAATCAAACAAGTAATTTTTCCAATAATATTCAGTTTACTTTCATTTATGCCAAAATAAATATTTGCCGATTCATTGCGGCTCAGCACTACTGCATTCGGTACTGTAGATTCTCTTAATATTGTTATTGGACTCCCTGAATCTAAGAGGCACTCTATAGGAATAAAATTTGTTTTGTTATTTTCTAAATCACAAAAACTTATATCGAGACATCTTACGTAATTGTCGTTCGGCTTCGTCTTCTTGTAAAGTGGACACTCTTTGGCCAAATGTCCCAGCTTGCCGCATGCGTAGCATGCTCCATCGATGCGTTTCGGCTTACGGCATTCTGCTGCCATATGCCCAATACTGTTGCAGTTAAAGCATTTGGTGACCCTCTGGTCCGGGGTCGATGATTTTTGAACTGCTTCAATTTTCACAGCTCCGGCTAAAGGTCGAGGCATTTTGATGTCCTGAAAAGCATCCAAGACCGCAGCCGGCGTAGAAAAAACGTTGAAGTTTACCCTGGTTCTTCAACTGCACGTTTGGTATGCCATCCAGTATATACTGGACCAGCTCGTCGTCTTTGACGTTTAGTTTGCTTGCTAACAACAATTTGTCGTAATAGTAGCTCGCAAACATCTCGTCCCATTGCCACTTGCGTCTTTCCAGCTTATGGCGCAGCTCTAGAAAATTTCCTTTTGCGCCGAATCGGATTTGCATCTGCGTGAAAATGTCGTCAATTTCTCCAGAAAGGAGCGATGGTTGTGACAGAAGCCAATAATTCGCCTTTCCTTTTGCTCGTGAGCAAATTATCGGGCGCATGACATCGTCGGCTATGTTGAACACTGCCCGTACATTTTTGACCACTGTCAACCACTCATTGATGTCCTTTTCGCCATCATATTCGGGTACGAATTCCTTAACGGTCTTGAAATCGAAATTTCCACACTGTGATTTTACTTTTTCATTCTTATTTGCCGATTTTTGGCAACTTTTGTTTACATTGTTTACATTTATGCCGACAGTGTTACAAGCAGCAAGAATACTGTAAGCATTGCCACACTCGTTGCTTTGTTGATCGTTGCCACTTTCGTGGTTCAGTTGAACGTTGCCACTTTCTTCGTTCAGTTGAACATTGCCAGATTGATGTTGTTGATCGTTGGAGTTTTGAAATGTAGGTTGAGCGTTGCCATCTCGTTGCCCTTGAATTTCATCACCAAGTATGATGACGTCATTGTTGCCTTCGCTTGTGTCGTTTTCTGCCGCCACCTTGTCGCCTGTGCTCAGCGAAACTTCGCTGTTTTCATCCTCCGAATTTTCGTCGTCGGGTGCTCCGCTGGGCAACTTTGACGCGCAGCTAGACAACTTTGATGCACTTCCTGATGGAAGCGCATTTTGGAGTTGCAACACCAATGACACTTTGTTGCCTCGTGTTGGCAGATTTAGTTTTTCACACCACATTTTTAGCTCAGACAAGCTCAACTCATTTAAATTGATGCTTGAGTCCATCTTGGATGTTTCTTAAAAAAAATATTTTCACAAACGTAGATCGTAGATCTTTATCCCACTTCTGAATTATAGTCTGGGTTGTTTTTAATTAAACACGCGTCGATTTCTTTAGTTTTCTCTTAAGTTTATTTCACATATGTCTATATCGGACGGCGTCGCTTGCAAAAGTGACCCTCTCTCTATTCTTCAATACAACCGTGCGTTCTTAAGCTTAAACTTATTTATGCCAGATGGCGCTATATTATTATCGATAACTTAATTATATTTACAGTGCAATAAATATAATTATGAATAAGGAATATTTACAATATGATACAGTCTTATATACTACTTATGCCTACGTATGCTAAGTATTACTACAATATTATTATTGAAAAACGCAAATTACAATTGTATAGGATGTCTATCGGATTATAAATTTGGAAAAATACTTATATTAAATTTGGTTCATTTGATTTCATTTAATTCGACTATGAGAGATTAAGATTGGT
>JAWNPO010000327.1:0-12670 GCA_035047525.1 Drosophila quinaria | reverse complement strand
TAATGATAATTAATTAATTGTAATAACAATAATAAATGCGAGAAATTCGTACAATGTAGGGCAATCTCGTGTACTTCAATTCAAAGCGATATCATATAAAAGAAGTTCGTAAATTTCATAATTGAAGTAAAACAGATTTGTTTATTTCAGTAAAAAGCTTTTCTTCTACATACAAAAGATAATCTGTTTATTTAATGAGCTCCGAATTGCTATATAAAAGCCGTTGAGCAGTAAAATTATTACACTGAAATTCTGATATAGAGTCATGTTGCTGAAGACGACAAGTTTGTTGCTCATCGTGTTGGTGTTCGTGGTGCAGCAGGGCAATGCTTGTAAGAGCATTTGATATTATATAACAATTATAATTATATTATAATAATCTATCTATCTAGTGAGCGCCGCTTGTTTACAGCCCAGAGATGTGGGTCCTTGCAGAGCAAGGATAACTCGTTGGTATTACAACATGCAAACTAAAAGTTGCGAAAAATTCAATTACGGTGGCTGCCATGGAAACAGCAATAATTTCCGTACATTACTTAGTTGCCAAAAATCCTGTTCTTAAATAAGGACAACGCATGTATTTAAATAAATAAAATATAATAAAATTGCATTTCGAACTTACTAATGTTTTATGAAGGATAAATGCATCATACTTGTTTTGAATGTGACTACACAGAAAAAAAAATCCGGGCTATTTAGCCCGAATTCAACGATGTCAGAAGTGGGGTAATCTCGGATTTTCTTAAATCAAGTACGAAATACTTGATTTTTTCAATCCCGAATTCAATCCTGAAATTCTTAAATTCAGGCTAAAAAAAAATTATTTTTTTTGTTACATTTAAATTTTTTTTTAATTTTTTTTTTTTAACTTTTTTTTTAAATTTTATTTTAAATTTTTTTTAAATTTTTTTTTTAGTTTTAATTTTTTTAATTTTTTTTTTATATAGTTTTTTTATAGTTTTTTTTTAAATTATTTTATGCCAACATTTCTTTATTTTTACCCCTTTTTTTTTTTAATTGACTGTGGGAATCGAACCCAGGTTTTTTTCAAACAGGTCGGCGACTCTAACCACTGAGCCACTGAACCAGTTGAAATGAGAGAGGCCGAAAGAGAATAAAGTAATTTGGGCTTATTTTCCCATTTTAATCCCGATACAGGCTTGATTATTCAGCTTAAGCCTGGAAACATACTTAAAAAATGCAGGCTTAAATCAAGTATTTTAGGCTTGATTTTAGAACGGCTTTTTTTTTCTGTGTAGAATGTACTTGCAAAAACGGTCTTTGTTTTCACTCTACGTATCACTGCAATTGTCATTGTGTTGTACAATGAACATGCCTACAAAAGAATTCATTGTACATAGTAATTATAATGTCTTTTAGTAAATACTTGCTTTCGAGCATCGTATCATAATATTTAGATCATAAAAACAAAGAATAATATCAAAAAAAATGTGTAACAATGTAAGACAACACATGTACTTAAATCAGGGATGAAAACCATAACCGTAACCGTAACCGTTAACCCGTATTAACCGATTGAAATTGGAAGCCATTAACGAAACCGTAACCGAATGAAAACTTTTTTATTATGTCAAAAAAGAAAAACAGAAATTATTCAAACCACAATAAACGTTTAATAACATATTTTTCTCAATAATAAGATCTTAATTTATGAAATTTTTGAATATTTGCTTTTCAAGTTACATATCTTTAATAAACCGAAATTATTTCAGTATTTCGAAACCGAAACTTTAAGAAAACCGGTAACCATTCGTAACCGATATACGAAAATTTTGCATAACCGATAACCGTAATGCGAATATAATCGAAAGCGTAACTAAAACCAATATTAGTTTCGGTTTGATACCCTGATTTAAATAAATAAAATATAATAAAACTGAATTTCGGCATAATCATAAGTGAAGAAGTATCTGAACATCAAGAAAAAATGCCACATAGAGCTACAGGGTATATATAAAAAAAAGCTTTATTTTCACTCTACGACCCAATATGAATTTCATTGTAATGTGAATACAAAAGAATTGAATTTTTATAGTACAATAATATTTGTTTTTAAAAAAAAAAATATTAAAGGAAATTGAAACAAAGTAATTTCGTTATAATTGGAGTAAGAACCCTTTAATTATTTCAATATCTGTATACGAAACTCTTTTTATATCGTACACTTTTCAAAAGATGAACTAATTCTGACTTATGAAATTAATATATATCTTGTACATATATGTATAAGATGTCAACAGTATTTAATTATCGTAGTAGTTCCGCTGAAGAGACATGTTGTTAAAGACAATAACCTGGATTTTTGTTGCTATTTTTCTCTCAATGTACCAGAGCAGTGCTTGTAAGTGCCAATGGAATATCATTGTAAGAATTAATTTTTTACATATTGAAATTTCATCTAGAGGATAGTATTTGCCTGTTGCCCCAAGTTAGAGGTCTTTGTAAGGGGTATTTCACTCGTTGGTATTATAACAAAGAGTCAAGAAGATGTGAGGAATTCAAATACAGTGGCTGTCGAGGAAATAAAAATAATTTTGAAACTATGCAAATTTGCAAAAGAGCCTGTTCTTAAAACATTTTCATGATCTATTGAAATAAATAAAATAAAAGAAATTTGAACAAATAAATATTGTGTACTGGACTCAACTGAAGATCATAATTTTACAATAAAACAAATATCATTTCATGTCAACTTAAATGGTTTAGTACTTAAGCTTGAAAAGAAAAAAAATTATAATCACTTTGATGCAGCAGCTCAGCAGCTGCACCCACTTTTTGTTGGGTTGCAAGGAATATTTCTTGTTTTTCAAAAACTTGTCAGCGCCACCCACTTTATGTTTACTGCAGCTGTTTGTGTGTGTGAGTGTACGCTTATTTGTATTTGTATAACTGTATGCTTGTATGTGTGGGAGTCGAAATATTTGCCTGGGAATATATCGGGCGGGGCGCTGACAGCACGATATACTCGCACTCGCACTCGTGTTCGCAGCCACAAAGCGGCAACTGCAGCATTTTGCTAAATCAAAATTGACACTATGCAAAAAGCCAGCCCACGGATCGCAAATTGCAACACGGTAGCTGCACACACCAACACATACATATGTACTCAAATAAACACTTACACACACATACACACATACCTAGATGATTGTCGGGCCAGACTGGGGCCAGGCGCTCAGCGTGCCGTGCCATAGAGGCCAAAAGGTGCACGTTGTCCGGCTCCATAGTCATACATAAATATACACACATATGTATGCATGTATGTATGTATGTAAGCATGTTGTTGCTGTTGTTGTTGTTGTTGTTGTTGTTGTAGTTTTGTGGCGCCAAGTAATTTCTATGTTAGCGTTAGATTTCAGCCATGTGCAGACATCGAACGCCACACAAACAACAAGCACAGCAGTTATTAGTTTTGTACTCCGCACAGTGGTACAAATCGTATGTGAAAATTATTCAAATCATCTATAAATATGATACAGAAATTTTAAAAAGCAAATCACTTATTCAGATATTAATATTAACAATTTGTACAGTCAATTTATTAACATCATTGAGCGATTTAAAAAAAGGCGTTTTATTCAAGTGATTACAAATCTTATTTAAATTTAATTTAATTGCATTGCTGGAACTGATTTTCGAAGATGATTCGGTTGTCATTTTGATGGATAATTGTACTTTTATTTTGTCCAAATATAGCATCATGTCGTTCACGATGAATCTATTAAATGGGTATTTCTAATGTGAGTAATGCCACTGGGTTGAGTGAGCAAAAGATCTCTATTCTCAGGCCTTATATCTTTAGATTCCTATTCCTGTGAATAACGAATTCGCTGCTGTCCGGGAACTATCTCCGCTTTGGCGTCTGCTTGCTTCTTTGATATATATTTTTTCATAGGGATAGGAGTTTACCTGCTTATCTGCTATCACTAGCTATTTCGTCATTCCTTTGATGCACATAAACATTTGATGACGAGTTTTCAAAAACTCCGTTTACTCCAGGCGCTGTATAGGATCCTTCCTTTTTATCTCGAATATAAAGATCATCCTTTTGATCACCATTAACTATTTGATTAGGAAGGAAAAAATGTAATTAGTTTTCAAATTCTATAAACACCAGAATTTATAGTATAATTTTAAAGTGGACTAGAATTTAAAATTAACTGAAAATATATTTAAGCTATTTTCAAGTTAAATAATATAATTGTTCTCTTAAGTAACTTCCCTATCGACCCACTGTGCAAAGGTGTCAGCATAAATGTGAATCACGCTGGTGGCTGCACTGTGACCACCACCGCGGTGACATTTTCTCATTAAGTGAATTAAATAATTAGTACTTGTTGTTGTCATATTTTATATTCTCAATGCTTGTTCGGCCCGCTGAGAGGCTTGGCCTGGGAACAGCTTGACCATAGACAAGTACCAGTTTTCAATAGCCAACACAAGTGGTGGCCTTTTGGCTTTGCTCGAAAATATGCAGCTTAATTGAATGGATATTGACTTGCCCATCTAAAGAGGCTTCGTATACTTTAAACTAAGGCAGCCTCGGCGCACATTGTGAACTAATTTTGTATTGAAGATGATATAGCTTGAGGTACTTCTAATAAAAATAAAAAGAAACCTTGAAAAACAAACATAAAAAAAAAACAATGACAGACAGAAATGTACTGCCATTTAAACTTTTCATTTGAGACAACTGATTTAAATTTTACTATTTTTTTATTATTTCTCTCTATCTATTAGATAAAAGATAATTATGCTAAACAAAATTTTTTTAATTTAAATAATTAAATTTTTGGCTTTTTATGAGTATTTTCAAGATTATTTCAATTATGTCTATGTAAATTGTTATTTAAGTCAGAGAATATTTTGGGAATTCCTATTTATATAATATCTCTCCATATATTAATTAATGTGTTATATTAAATTTGGCATTTCCTATTTATATAATATCTCTCCATATATTCATTAATGTTTTATATTAAATATATATTTTATTAATTCAAAAAATTAAATTTTTGGCTTTTTATTCAATCAAAATTATGGCAATAATGTCTATGAAATTATTTAATTGTGATTTAAGTAATAGAATATTTTGGGATTTTCTAATAGTGACAGAGTTTTAATATTAAAGAGTTGACAGACTCGAAGGTGGTTAAAAGAGCTGAAAGAGGAATGCTGGAACACTTTCATATATTTGGTTTTTTGGGGATTTTTTGTAACTGTCAAATAAACTCGAGATGTAAATTTATGCAAATTACATGCTGTGTTGCCCAATGAGCCATTTGACACTTTTGGTGGACACGCAGCTGATATTTGTTATTAATTATTTATTGTCTAAGTATTGTTAATTATGGCAAACAAATACCAAAAAAAAAGAAAAAGATATCTCTCTCACTCGCTCTTTTTAAATCGAGACTCGTCTGTGGGCCTTTGGGCCTTTTCCTTTTCTTTTTCGAGCCGAATCGAACCAGTTGAGCGACATTCCATTTGAGGCGCGACAGGCGGCGTCCGTTGTGGAGATGCTAAGATTAATCAGCTGCCATAAGCCAAATGACAAGACATATTTTTGTTTTGGACTTGTTGTCTCTTCGGTTGCCTTTCAAATGCGGTCGGGCCTAGTGTTATTATTGTTATTATGTTTATTTATGGCATGGCTCGAAAAAAAATTAATTTCAAATTTGATTACAATAAAAATAAAGCCACACACACACTCTTAACATAGACTCACAGAGCGACACACTCCCATCTCGGATCCAAATTCGAGACACTTGTAAGCGGCATTTGATTTACGCGTTTCAAAGTATGCCCAAATTTCATCTAGGTAGGCAAATGAAAGACCCATCACAAATCCCGCATCTCCTCAAGTTGTATTCTGTAGGTGTGTGTAGCGTGACGGCCCAACCCAAAATGTCAAAACAATACTAAAGAAGACTTTAGCAAGATTTAACGAATGCTCAAATAAATTTATTGTTTTCTATTTAGATAAATACATGTGTAGTAAGTAAATTATGCAAAGCCGCCGTTGCCTCTAAACAAATATTATAGATGAGTGCCTGATGTTCCCTTGTTCTATTTGCCGAATTGGGTTACTTTCAACATAATTTCAGGTCTTAGGTTACACCAACAACAACAACAATCCAACAATCAATGCTGCTGGCAGCAAACGACAATCGACAATCGACTTTCTGGCCAAGCTACAGATGGCCACGGACTAGCATTAGAACAGCCCACGCCTGGCTTTGGCTTATGATTAGAGTTTCCAATGCTCAAAGAGTCACTTCCAAACTGGTTTTCGTTTTTGCCATAACACAAAAAATAGAAATAAGCTTTTGCCAATGAATGGAGATGGAGACGGAGACGGAGCTGTGCCTCAATGATCATTGATGGCAATGGAAATATGACAGCATACGTGTGTCTACAAAATCCAAAATAAACAGAAACAAATCTACAAAAAAATATCCAAATAATTGGTAGACCCGTGGGTGTGCTGCTTATTACTTAGTTGTTAAATTGTTAAAAAAAATTATATTTTAGTTAATTTTTTTATATATGTACATTCATTCTTATAACTGGCACCGAATTTCAATAGCTAATCAAGCTGACAAAATCTTTGTAGACTCGCGTGGGCTGCAGCACAAATTTCTGCACAATTTGGCCAGAAGTTAGTTATGAATTCTCCTAAAGGTCAAATGCACTCCACTAAGAGGTGTGGTCCAACCAATAAAAATACACGCTGGTTTATAAATATTTATATGAGTGTATATTCGTACGCATTTAGATTGCCCACTGAAGTCGTAGTCAGAAACCTACTTGGAGCTACCCACACTCCAATCCAATCCCATGACCATTGAAGCTTAATCGTCGCTAGGCGCAGGCTAAAGACAATTTATATAAATTTTCATTTATTTTACTTTGCTTTGCTTGGCGACGACCATCGATGACCCAAATACCAATGTGCGATTGCTCATCCACACAGGCACTCCACTTCGTTTAACATGTTTGAGCTAGAGTTGGAAGCGTGATCAGTCTGTTTCCCCTCGTGTCACGAGCTTGCACCCATCAAGAAGCAAACAATATTCTGTGTAGATAAATCTGTTGCCTTGTTTTTAGTAAATATTTATTTTTTCATTTTTATTTTGGTAAAAGTACAAATAAAATCCAAATAATAATCGTGATCATAGAATTTTTAGCAGTCCTATAAGCAGGGATCAAAACCGTAACCATGACCGTTAACCGGTATTAACCGATTGAAATTGCTAACCGTAACTAAAACCCTAACCGAAACAAAACTTTTGTATTATACTGAAATACGAAAACCGAAATTATTCCAACCGAAATAATCGTTAAAAAACCGATTCATGCAAAACGGTTCATGTCGGTTCAGTCAAGCATGAAATTAAATTATGTTTTTAGAGTTTTTAAAACTAAATTTAATTTTTAATTTGCACCAATTTAATTGTAATAATTATACATAATTACCTCAATGATTTCATTTTAATTATTAAAATTTTTTAAAATTTGTTTTGAAATTTACATATTTTTGATATTTTGTAAAATAGTTTTGTAAACCGAAAACATTCTGGTATTTCGAAACCGAAACATATAAAAACCGGTAACCGTTACGTAACCGATATATGTATGTAAATTTTGCGTAACCGATAACCAAACAGTTAAATGCGAACATAACTGTAACTGAAAGCGATATTCATTTCAGTTTGATCAGTTTGTTGGTCACATCAAATATTCTTTCATATCTTTTACCAAATTTGTTGTTTTTTTTTAAATGTAATAATGATAATAATTATATTATATTCTTTTTTTCAGACTTCTGGCTTAAAAGCGAAGGTCGCTACATAAAATTCAAGTAGAGAAAATCGAAGCAAAAATGTCACACAAGACGAGCAACAGGCGGGCGACAGATCTGGAGTGTCCGCTGGCATCGCTGGGCCGGAACAGCAATGCTGTGCGGGATCAACTGGCGGCGGCGCATTACCATCATCCGCATCCATTGAGCTCCAGTCCGTTGGATCCGCAGGCTTACAAGATGTCCCGAAAGTCGCCAAATCTGAGCATCAATGTGAACGACGCCGTTGCCAGCGGGGATCTGTATCCAATCGGCTCGCGGAGCTCCACGCCGCACAGCGACCAGCAGACGCCATCGACAGCGGCAGCGGCGGCGGCGGCGACAACGGCAGCTGTGTTGCACATGGTGCAGCAGAAGGCTGCCACATTCGAGCTGCGTGGCAGGCACACACGGCACGAGCAGGCAAACTATGGCGCACACTCGACCGCATCCGTGGGCCGCCACGTTCAATCAAAGAAATCCCCTGAGCTGCAGACGCTGCCGGCACCGGCGACCAGGACCACAGTGCCAGTGCCCCAGCCACGTAACTTTCTAACGCTGGACTGGTTGCATGGCAACAGCGCCGACACCGAAGATTCCAGTGACAACAATGCGGGCGGAGGCGCCGCCAACGGCCGACGACGCGTTCAAGCCCAAAGCGGACGCTGCAGTGTGCCTACGGTGCTCGGCAATGGCAACAACAGTGCTCAGTATCTGCTGGACAAGAAGATGGAGTCACTGTATCTGGGCAACGCGTTGCGTGCTCTTCCCCTGGGCGCCGAGGCGAGCCAGTACCAGAACGAGCGTTACTACCTGGAGGACTACAGCAGCGGCAGCGGGAACGAGCGTCTACCGGGTGAGTCTGACAATCTGTAAAATCAAAATAAGTTACAGATTAGTGCTAAGATAATCAGGTCTGTTCCGGTTTTCACTTTTAATTTTGTAGCATTAAGTAAAATGCATTTATTCACTTTGCATTTAGGTTACACAAGCTTTACTATTGGTTGCAAACTATCTGTGATTTAAAAATCTTATAAAAAAAACCTCTTTACGAGGTAAAAGTCTAGTGACGAAAACAGTTATATGCCCCAAAATTTCTGATATCCAATTTCGTGACGAATAATATTAAGTTTGACATAAAAATTATTTAAAAAAAATTTTGGCACTCGGCACATTGCGCCAAAATGTCTCAATTCTTCATACCAAATAAAACTCAATGTTTTGCGCAGTGCCGAATGCAAAAATTTTTTTTTAAATAATTTTTATGTCAAACTTAATATTATTCGTCACAAAATTGGATATCAGAAATTTTGGGGCATATAACTGTTTTCGTCACTAGACTTTTACCTCGTAAAGAGGTTTTTTTTATAAGATATCAGAAATTTTTGAATAAGATATCAGAAATTTTGAAATTTCATTCTATCAACTTTGTTTATTTTTTGTACAAGCTAAAACAAACTGTCTGCCAACACTGGTTCCCTTAAAACACACATGCCAAGCGCAAAAGCTAGTAGCACTCTTAAACTCTGGCTGCTATGACACTTTGCTGCTGCTGTATGCATGCTCCTGCATATGTACATGCAGAAGTGTAAAGGTAAAAGGTATATTCAGTTAACAGGTAATATCTTGCCCAAACGAAATTTGACGGCTATGTGTTATATGGGCATTTCCACAGAAAGGTCCACCGCGGCCAAAAACGTAAAATTTATCAAAAACTCACATCTTATGAAATTTGCTTCCAAAAATGTATTCAAGTTATTTATTTAAGCAATATATACTAGAAGAAATTCAATAGGATGAACTTAGAGATTCTACATTGGAATAAATTCAATTTTTCTTTATTTTTGCCCATTTTCCTGAAAATTTACTTTCAAAATGGACCGCTTGTATATTAACGATTTCACTAAGTAGGACAGTAAGATTGTAACATAAACCATTTTAATTAAAAGAAATATATTGAAAGTTTAATTTAATAAAGTATTTCGAGCTGTTTTCGAAATATAATTTAAAATAGAGAAACAGAAACAACATAAAAATAGTGATGGTAAAAAATGTCCCGTGCGCGATGTCCCGTGCGAATTTACGTCAAATTGAATTTAAAAAAAAGTGCAAGTCATCTTTGAAAAAAATCATAACCATTTTTAAGAGGCATCAATGCACAAGAGTTAAAAATAAGTTGCATTAAAATATTGTCTCTGGATACGCTGAAATTGGCGTTTGAATTGGTTGACCTCACAAGTCACTTCCGTTTTGTGTCCCGTGCGAATCACTTGAATTTTTCTATTATCTTCAAAATGAAAAATTACCCAAAATCAATCTTTGCACCAATGAAAGAGCTAATCAAATGCTATATGTTAAGCCCTTCATCAGAAAAAAAAACCGTTTCCTTTTTACCGTTTTTTTACTTTGAATGTGTACGAATGTCCCGTGCGCGAGTATGGAAATGCCCATATGTCAAAAACGCGAAATTGAATTGCTACAACAAATAACATACAGTCGAACTTCCCTAACTCGAATCACCATTATCCAAAGAAAAGGTTCGAGTTAGGAAAATATTCGAGTTATAGAGTTCTTTTTCCTAAGTAAAACTTATACTGCCACTCATTTAATTCGAGTTACAGAGAAATTCGAGTTAGAGAAGTTCGAGTTAGGAAAGTTCAACTGTATTTAAAACTTATTTGAAACGTAGATTTTTCTTAAATCGCCGAAATGTGGGGAAAAAAAACCTTATTTCACCTGAAGCTTTTTACCTGTGTTTTAACCAAAAAAGTTTACAGCTTGGCTTAAAGCCCTTCAAAATACATTTCTATTGTTTGGATGCTGTGGCTTTTGACGATTTACATGTACATTAACATACTGCATATGTACATGCAGTAGTGTAAAGGTAAAAGGTATATTCAGTTAATCAGAAATATCTTCCAAACCCATCTGTAAAATTTTTTGTGTCATATATCAAAAAACGCGAAATTTTACACACTACACTACACACAAACATATTGACAGCTACAAAAAATCGTTAGCGTCGTTTTCTCAAAAACCGCCAAAATCTGGGACAAAATATCTTATTTCACCTGTTGATTTTTACCTATGCACTTTAGAAAAAAAGTTTGAAGGTTTGCCTAAAAGCCCTTCAAAATACCTTTCCAACGATACATAGATCACGTCTGTAGCTCATATGCTGTAGGGCTGATGCTATAGGGGTTTTAATTTTAACGGTTTTTAGCGATTTCCCGCTAAACTAGCTTTTTTTCGAAAAAGTCGTAGAGCAAACGTTTCTAGATTTTTGATCGGGAACAAGTCCTCATTCAAACTTTTAAGCTAAATTTACGATTTGATCCAAACAAACAGACAAACAAACAGACTGACTTTTCATCTCGTTTTGAAAGGGGCACCAAAAATTTCAAAATTAATTATCTTCTGAACCAGTAATCGGATTTTGATGATCAAGGTGTCATTCGACGCGTATTTTTGATTAGAATAGTAAAAGAATAAAAAAAAATCGAAAAGGCTCCAACGGCCCCATTAGCTCCAATAATTTAAATTTTTCCCCTCCCACTTACACCTGTTTATCTCACGAACCAGGGGAGTTTCTAAAAGTCTTAGTATGCACATTTGTAAGTTAAGTTAATACCTTTCGATCGGTACATAACTCGACTCGATCGGACAGTCACAGCAAATTTTCCATTCTTCCTGTGTATATATGCTACTCGCCTTCGCACCCTTCGTGCTGCTTTCGTCACTAGCGCGGACTGCCGTCCGCAGTGATATCGCATGCGACATGATTATTTTTCTAGTTAGCTCCTGTGTAATTCTTCTCCACGCCTAACTCATCCAGAGAAAAATGATCTAAATTAATAGAAAAAACGTCCCTATTGCAATGTTTTTTGTTAGTTAATTCAAATTACAGTCGAACTTCCCTATATTCGACTTATAGAGTTCTGTTTTTTAGGTTTATTAATTTTGCTGCCACTTCTTTGGCTCGAATTAGGGAGCAATTCGAGTTATAGAAGTTCGTGTAATGGAAGTTCAACTGTACTGATCGGAAAGTCATAGCAAATTTTCCATTCTTCCTGTATGTATGCTGCTTTCGTCACTAGCGCTGACTGCCGTCCGCAGTGATATACTTATATTCCATATCAATGAATTTTCTATTTGACTTATTATTGATAATAATTATTATTGATAATAATTAAAAGTCAATTAAATGCAGTAAACAGATAGTTATTTAATACTGAAAATTTAACATTTAATAATTTAAAATAATCAATTAAATTATTTTCAATTAAAAAAGGCGAGTATATACATAAATACCCAAAAAATTACACAAGTTATTATTAATTTTTGATCGTACCCTAATAATATGTCATAAAAGAAAGTTGAACAAAAAATTGCTGACAATTAAAAAATTTATCTACCACTCAAGACAATTATTTATTAATATAGAACGACTAAAAGCAGTCGGCAAAAACTAAAATAATTTTTAAAAATTAATATTAAAATTATATTACAAAATAATGAAATAAATGTATAAACTGAAAAGAAAAAAGTTAATTTAAGTTAAGTTAAGTCAAGTTAAGTCTGGGATATGGAAAAAATGATAGGTGATTCAACATTTGTTGCAAGGATTGGGGAAAACCCAGAAAAACCCAATCAGATCAATAAAGGAAGTTAGAAACCTCTTGGAAGATCACTGATCCAATGGGGGAGATATTAAACCGAAGTTCAATTCAGCCATTGAGAACAGAAATTTACCGGAGGTGATTTAAAAGAGATGCTTTAATTTGGTCGAGAGAGAGATTGACTGAT
>JAWNPO010000326.1:0-10919 GCA_035047525.1 Drosophila quinaria | reverse complement strand
TGTAATGGCCAGCTGCTACTTGCCCTCTGACCTTTGGCCCATGAGCTCTGTTCATCTAGTTGCGATCTTCGATTGGATTTCCTAGAAACGACCAGCAAAATCAGCCTGTGGGTGGGTTCGATGAAGTCTTGACTAGTGACACTCATGGGTACATACATAAATAAAAGTAGGAAAACCAAGCCATATAATATAGGAAAGAGTCGATAAAAAAAAAAAGAGGAAAGTATTGCAAACACCAAAAAAAATAACAAACGGAATCTATTCAAATGCTGATGCTGCTCAGATGTTCCAGCAGCTTATCGCGTCACAACCCTCCCTACCTATGAGCCTTCTCGCGCGAGAGAAATATAGAAAGCTCCCAAAATTTGTTTACCCCTTCATCTCTTTAAGGAAAGAAAATTTAATTTACTCCATAATTAATTTTAATTATATTCTTCAAATCAATTTTAGAATCATTTCAGTATTCAGTTGACAATTTTAATTTCGCTAATATTACACTTCATTTGATTTCCTATTCTTCAAATATTAATCTTCATAATTTTGTTTTCTATTTATTTTTGCTTTAACATTTTACTTAATACTACTGCATGTTTATACTGCATAACTTAATCACATACTTTCGTTATTTTAGAAGGCTTGATAAAATTCTTGCTATATAGTGAATTTAACAAATGATCGTTCGACTAATTACGTTTACCCTCCAGGTTTTTATTTCTAAGTTTAGAATATTTCATTAAGCTTTTATCAGTGCATGCTATTTATTAATTCTTTTAATATGTTTAAGTTTAATATGTTTTAACTCAGGGCAATTTTATTCTTGTATGCTAAGTTATTATGCTATTAATTTTTATTAATAAATTCTAAGGCAAATGAATCAAATCAAAAGGCAAATAAAAAGAACGTAGTGCTAGCAACCATTAGAATTTGAAAAACAGAGTCATATTTTAATTTTACGTTAACTTTATCGAGGTGTTACTGTGGTTTATGTTGCTTTTGCATTTAGTTCCACCAAGTGTGGGAGCAGCTGATCGAAACAGCGGTGAAAGAAGTTCAAAATCAGGTGGAGATCATAAAATGCACAGTTACGTTTGCCGTGATAAAGAGACACGCAACTAAATTTGATGTTGTTGTAATAGATAACAAAACGGTCAGTGACAAACACACGAGCTTATCCACTGCTTACGTTATACATTCTTTTATGCTTCACCTGATTTGCACTTTTTCTTTTCACTCTTTTACGGGGAAACGAATTATAATGTTTTATAATGTTGATTTGTTTTTATTTATGTTTAAACTCACCAAGGTCCAGAAGCGATGTTGAAGGCCTTCCCATGCTGTCTGTTGTTGTTGTTTTTAATAATGCTTTTATATTTGTTTGTTGGGGGGGAGGTAAAGACTTTTAAAACATATATAATTTGTTTCCGTTTTGCATATAATAAATTGATTTTTAATTGTATTTTTTTCTTAGTTAGCTATACCTGATCTGCAGCGATCAAGATTAACATCACACAAAAAAAATGTAAGTTGGGGTTGCTAGATTTGCACTGTTAGTATAACTTTTGATTTGCTTTTGTAGGGTATGTAGCTGGTTATGCACTTTTATTTTAATTTTTTTCTTAATTTATTTTTATTTTCTTTTTTTTTTTTGTATTCTTCTTTTAATTTGCTTATATTCTTTTATTTACTTTTCGATTATTATTTCCCTTGTTTCTTGAGAATTTTAACTTAGGTAAAACTGGAGTTTTAACCTGGATTTTTGTATGCTTTATATTAATTTCGATCACTATCACGACACTGAATCTGCTGGATCTCCGCTGTTGCAAAATTAAAGCTGCCGCGCTAATTAAAGCTGCTGCGCTTATAAAAGTTGTGGGATTTTTTGTCCAATTCGGAAAGCTTGCTCTGCAGCCTGCAGCATGGAAAAGCTAAAGCCAGCCGTTTGGGAATTATACGTCCCAAGTGAGAGTACTTCAACCTCAACGGAATTAGCTCTTGATGTTTTGCCGCAACTATATAGAAATTTAATATAATTAGTTTGACAAGCCGAAAATGCCTGTTTAAACCACTTACATGTGACGCTTTGGTGTCTGAATATAATTTCAGGAAAAATGTAGCCAAATGCGAGGAATAATTACTTTTCCTTAACAGCCACCAATCCACGGGCCAATTGCTCTAAATTAGAATGAAATTTTCATTTCGATGTCTAATTTATGCATGGATTAAATTTTACTTACTCTTGGTAAGGTTAAACACGTGAAAATGGAAAATTTTACCACAGCTCAGTGGAGGTATCTTCGCCGCTTGGATCGAAAGAGAATTTTCGAGGCCAAGGCTGGGCTTAAATAGGCCAGTAAGGCGGAAGTTGGTTTCTCTCAGAGAGTGACAGCTTATCAGCAGTGAGAGCAATTGCAGTGTTAGACAATGCGCTTACGCTAAAATCCCAAATTCCTAATCGATAGTTCTAATTAATATACTAACTTAGTATATTATCTTTTTTAATCTCAGTTTTCTTTCTTTTTTTTTTTATACTGCTTTCACAAATGTATTATTTATTTATCTATTTTTTTATTTATATGTTATTATTATTTCCTATACAAAATTTCAATTTTAATTTCTATTTAAAATACCTGTACACTACAACCACTGTATAATTTGCAGTAGTTTACGTCGCAAATTAGACAGAAATATGAATTTTGTGATTTTTTGTTTATAATATTTTGACTAAGGCCGAATGTCCTTCGCATGAAACGTACCCACAAGATGTCCTTGTAAATCTTCTAAGGTATAATAAGAATTACCTAATTTCTCGCGTACACGCGCTTTTATGAAGGCTGGACACAACTTAGCATTGATACCTTTTACAAAATTGCTTTGTACAAAGCTTCGCCTAAAGACTTCCTGATTTACTTTAAAGTCCACATTTTTCGTTCTCAGATTATAACTATCTGCTTGTTTCTGATACGCCTCGTTCATGTTCTTGCGTAATGTTTTTCGTAGCAAATCAAGTTGGTCGTCTCTATTAAGCTCACTCACAGGCTCAGTTAACATTTTCAAGTTCTTGAGCAATTTATAATGCGATCCATGAGTAATCATGTTGAAGCCATAGAGCGCATGATAGGGAGAACATTTTATACTCTGGTGCAAAGAATTTCGTAAGGCACAGCTGATTGCATGAATATGCTGATCCCAATCTCGATGATCAGACTTTAGATAAGCTCGTATGGCAGAAACGATGGATCTATTTACACGTTCCGACGCATTGGACTGAGGCGAATATAACGCAGTATACATGTGCCGAATACCAAAAGACGTAAGAAAAGCGTTGAACTCATTCGCTTTAAACTGCGAACCATTGTCACTAATCAGCAGTTCGGGAACTCCATAGACAAAAAAAATGTGGTCTTGCAAGAATTGCTGCACTGCCTTAGCTGTAAACTTTTTAAGCAAACAAAGCCAATGAAACTTGGAAAAGTGGTCTAAAACAATCAATATGCCAATATAGCCTTGCTTACTGCGTGGATATGGACCGAGAATATCCACATAAATTCGCTGAAATGGACGATGCGACTCTGCTTGTTGACCCATGGGAGGCTTAAGTGTAAAGTTAGG
The DNA here is from genome assembly GCA_035047525.1 of Drosophila quinaria. Classification (NCBI taxonomy): domain Eukaryota; kingdom Metazoa; phylum Arthropoda; class Insecta; order Diptera; family Drosophilidae; genus Drosophila; species Drosophila quinaria. The sequence goes on along the minus strand of JAWNPO010000326.1, from coordinate 7,310 downwards.
GGCTTTTGTGGATTTGCATACTTCACAACTTCTAATGTACTCTCGTACTTGCGTTACCATTCCTGGCCAGTAAAACTGCCTTCGAATAATTTCTAGGGTTTTTGACATACCGCCATGTGCAGATATCACTACGTCATGAGCACGCTTTATGACCGATTCCGTCAAGCCCTGAGGAACCCAAAGTTTCCAACAGTTCTGTTTGGCTTCTTCCGACCCATCATCGTGTTCTGTGCGAATGTACACGAAATCTTCAATAATTTTCACATCAGGATATGCATGTTCGTTTGCAGCTATCTTCTCTTTAAGCGTCTGATACTCTTTATCCTTGAAACACGGGGAACTTAAGTCAATCTCAGGACCATACGACTCTATTTCTGCGATTTCTTCTGCATACATGCGAGAAAGAGCATCTGGCACTACATTATCTTGTCCTCTTCGATGGCTTACAGAAAATTTATAGCCCTGAAGTTGCATAGCCCATCTGGCTAATCTTCCTTTAAGATTTGCTTGTTTCATGAGCCACGCTAGGCTCGAATGGTCAGTAATGACTTCAAAATCTTGCATTTCTAAATAACAGCGAAATCGTTCTATCCCTAAAACAACTGCTAAGCACTCTCTTTCGGTCACACTGTAATTTCTTTGTGCCGAATTCAACTTTTTAGACATGTATGCCACAGGTTTTTCTAGTCCTTCATCATTTAGCTGTACTAATACTGCTCCTACGCCATGATCACTTGCGTCGCAGTGAAGAAAGAATTTTTTGTTAAAATCAGGATTTTGTAGGACAGGTGCTGAAGTTAACAAAGCTTTAAGCTGCTGAAAGGCTTCGTGCGCACTGTCTGTCCATACAAACTTAGCTTTGGATGATAGCAAATCTGTTATAGGTGTGGTGATTTCCGAAAAATTTGCAATAAATCGTCTATACCACCCTGCCAAGCCTAAAAATCCACGTGTCTGCTTTAGCGACTTTGGAACAGGCCAGTTGAGAATTGACTCAATCTTGCGAGGATCGGTGGAAATACCGCCTCGTCCAATAACAAATCCAAGGTACTTGACTTCCGAAACACAGAATTGACTTTTTCCCAGATTAAGCGTCAAATTTGCTTTTCTAAATTGTTCCGCCAAACGCATTAATATCATCAAATGAGAGTCAAAGTCTGCCGAAACTACACATAGGTCGTCAAGGTATCCAAAACAACAATAATTCAGCTCAGGCGGAATAACTTCATCCATGAGCCTACACATAGTTTGTGGTGCATTGCACAAACCGAATGGCATCACTTTAAATTGATACAAAGGACGTCCAGGTATTGTGAATGCTGTCAAAGCTTTAGATGCTTCCGACAACGATACTTGCCAATATGCATCCTTTAAATCGATTTTACTGATTATATTAGCCTTAGGTAGTCTCGCGAAAATTCCCTCGATGCTCGGGAGAGGGTAAGCATCTTTTTTGGTGCAATTGTTAAGCTTTCGTGCATCTAAGCATAACCGAACCTTTCCAGGTTTTACAACAAGCCTCATTGGCGAGCTCCATGCACTACTGGACTTTTCTATAACTCCTAAATCAATCATTCTATCTATTTCGCCGTACATCAATTTTTCCACAGCAGGTGAAACTGGGTAAAATCTTTGTTTTATTGGCTTTGCCTCGCCGACATCAATGTGATGCTCCAGCAATGAGGTAATTCCTAACCCTTGCTTTTCAAATGACGGAAATAACGAAATAACTGCATTCAACTGACAACGTTCTTCTGAGGTTAGTAAGCACGAAAAATTATCTACTGTATCGTCGCTTTCACGTCCATCTTCCGCATCTAAACAGGAAATAAGACCGGGTGCTAATTGAAACTCCTTCCAAAAATCCACACCTAGGATTAGTCGCTTATCTATAGAAGGTATAACAAAAAGTTTAATAGGCCTGCTGAGATTTTTGTATTTAATTTCAACTGCCAGATAACCGATTACTGAGTGCGAACGACCATCTGCAGTTTTTACGTGTGAGGTGATACGACGAAATTGGGGAAATCTTGTCCAGTCTTCTATAGCCAACGTCGATCCCACGCAACTTATGTTAGCGCCAGTATCCAATAATCCCTGCTCATCGAAGCTTAGAAAAGACACGTCTGCATAAAAACGCCCATCAGTCTGCCGATTAACTATTGCTGAGATCAGCAAACGTTTCGTATGTCTAATTGATTTCCAAAAGTTACGTATACGTTTAGTAGAACGCTTAGGCAATTTGCGTGATTGACAGTTGCTTGTACCGAATATTCGATCTTTGGCTAACATATATTCTTTAAGTCGCTCATGGTAAGGCCTTATGGGATACAAACGAGGAGAACCCACGGTATCTTGTTTTATTTGTTTAATAGTCATGTCTGGTAGAGTTGTAGCTTGCAGAGAAATTTCTGAGCTAGCCGGTAAATGGTGAGATAATTCTACTGTTGTGATTTTGGGGCCATTCGACCATTGTTGTTGAATGGGCCCTTCTTCGAGTTTTCCGATTTCCGAGCAAGACAAACCGTACATTGCGGCTTATAAATGTTTTTGGCTCCGCAGCCATAGCAAAATATTTTCCTATCTTGTAAACACATGTCCCAGCCGTGTCCTTCGGTGTCACAGTTCCAGCAACGATAAACTTTGATTGGAGCTTGAATCGCCTCGATAGCTACTTGATTCTGATCTACTTCTGAACTGGAAACAGAGTCCTCCAATGCAGCAATGTTTCGCTTAGCGAATGGGGGATTGACTTGACTTTTATTCATTCGCTTTGCTGCAACATCTCCTAACAAATTTTCACGCATTTGTACCAGTTTACGTAAATGAGCTATTGAATGTATTGGGACATACAGCAGTTCGTGACGAATATCTGGTAACAAGTTTCGACTGAGCATCTCTATGAGTTGCTCTTCTGGAATGGAAGCAGACATTCTAGATGACAGATTCATAATCTCATCATAAAAGGTCTCAAATGTTTCCCCAGGCTTTTGCTTACGCCCACGAATATCTTCCAAAATTTCCGAGTCTTTTCGATAATCTTTGTATTGATATTTTAAAGCTGCGCAAAATTCTTCCCACACAATGCGAGGAAATTCTTTTCGGTACCTCCAATACCATTCTCTTGCCTTTCCTACCAACAAAATGTGTAGGTTCTTGCACAACGCTTCAAAATCATTTTCCAAGCAATCTTCAGTTAGTGTTCGAATTCTATAAATAAACTCTTCCACTGTGTCTCCTTTCATAGACCCATCAAATTTAACATTCCAGCGATGGATTATCTGTGTAATCTTTTCTGGATTTATCTGAGATCTGCCACGTGAATTGTCTGCAGAGCCCATACTGTTACGAGTAATATTTGCGCGATCGCTAAATTCTACCGATTGATTATGCAAGCTCAAATTAGCAATTTGTCGAGAGACGATCTGTTCGATTTGAGTAAAGATTCGATTGTAGTCGACAGCTTCTTGTTCATTTCGATTATTAGATCCTACGCTAAGCCGTTGTTCATTCTGTGAAATATTTCTATTTCTAGCAGGTCTTCCAACCTTGCGATTGCGATTACGCTGAGGTTGATTATCTACCTGATCTAAGTCTGCCATGTCAGCCTCAGGCTGTCGTTGAGAATTAGAATTTTGTTTAGTTTGTTGTCGAGTGTTATGTTTTTTAGGTACAGTTCCTGTTTGCACAAAAGGATCTGGCGTATCTGGTGGTATAATGACTTGTTTTAAATCACGAGGATGTACTAATTTCTTGCACTCCTGACACTCTTTGAATTGCTCCACCCAATCACTTATGCATTTTTCGTGAAAACGATGCTCACATGGAGTGGAGAAAACTCGATTAATAGAATTTGCTTCACCTAAAGGTTCTTGACAAATTTTACAAGTTGTTTCAGATAGAGCTGCATTAGCCAACTCTACTGCTAAATTTTCGACACTATGATGAACAGCCATTGCTATCAGAAAATAATGTTAATAATTTGATTCAAAGTTGAATCACTCTATCATAAATTGTTCCTTAAAGGTTGAATCGAGGGTAAAGTTAAGCATTGAATTATCCAATCGTATAAATGTTGTTGAAAAATAGAATTTTTAATTAGTTTATTATACAGAAAATAATAGGAGACAACCTAGTAAAAGTTTCTTTATCTGACATGATATAGGTCATAACAAGTGGTCATCGTTTCAGCCTAACTAAAATCGTGAAATTCCAAGCTTTATCAGAACTATACATTCGTCATAAAAGATACTATATACCAGTTTGCATAAAAAGAGACAGAGTTGTTCAGTTAGCTATCTAAATCCAAATATGTTTTTGTTCGTCTTGGTCATTAATTTAAGCTTGCCAAATTATTGAAAATCCAGAGATTCACGCTAACATATCTATTGACTTGAATACACCCTAAACGAAGAAGAAGAAATAAGTTAGGCAATCAATAAGCTAAAATGCGCAAGCGGTCGATATCTGGGCCTCACCCAGAGTCGAAATTCCAGCAAGCTACTACCTCAGCTCTATGACTACACTACTAAGAAAAGTTGTTGAAGAGTTATTTGGAAAAAAGAGAAATTTAGAATTGGGACCTCTAAGCTTACAAATATTATTCATATTTGATAAGTTAATATCAATAATATTGTCAGAAAGGCCCCACGTTGGGCGCCAAATTATGTAATGGCCAGCTGCTACTTGCCCTCTGACCTTTGGCCCATGAGCTCTGTTCATCTAGTTGCGATCTTCGATTGGATTTCCTAGAAACGACCAGCAAAATCAGCCTGTGGGTGGGTTCGATGAAGTCTTGACTAGTGACACTCATGGGTACATACATAAATAAAAGTAGGAAAACCAAGCCATATAATATAGGAAAGAGTCGATAGAAAAAAAGAGGAAAGTATTGCAAACACCAAAAAAAATAACAAACGGAATCTATTCAAATGCTGATGCTGCTCAGATGTTCCAGCAGCTTATCGCGTCACAACCCTCCCTACCTATGAGCCTTCTCGCGCGAGAGAAATATAGAAAGCTCCCAAAATTTGTTTACCCCTTCATCTCCTTAAGGAAAGAAAATTTAATTTACTCCATAATTAATTTTAATTATATTCTTCAAATCAATTTTAGAATCATTTCAGTATTCAGTTGACAATTTTAATTTCGCTAATATTACACTTCATTTGATTTCCTATTATTCAAATATTAATCTTCATAATTTTGTTTTCTATTTATTTTTGCTTTAACATTTTACTTAATACTACTGCATGTTTATACTGCATAACTTAATCACATACTTTCGTTATTTTAGAAGGCTTGATAAAATTCTTGCTATATAGTGAATTTAACAAATGATCGTTCGACTAATTACGTTTACCCTCCAGGTTTTTATTTCTAAGTTTAGAATATTTTATTAAGCTTTTATCAGTGCATGCTATTTATTTATTCTTTTAATATGTTTAAGTTTAATATGTTTTAACTCAGGGCAATTTTATTCTTGTATGCTAAGTTATTATGCTATTAATTTTTATTAATAAATTCTAAGGCAAATAAATCAAATCAAAAGGCAAATAAAAAGAACGTAGTGCTAGCAACCATTAGAATTTGAAAAACAGAGTCATATTTTAATTTTACGTTAACTTTATCGAGGTGTTACTGTGGTTTATGTTGCTTTTGCATTTAGTTCCACCAAGTGTGGGAGCAGCTGATCGAAACAGCGGTGAAAGAAGTTCAGAATCAGGTGGAGATCATAAAATGCACAGTTACGTTTGCCGTGATAAAGAGACACGCAACTAAATTTGATGTTGTTGTAATAGATAACAAAACGGTCAGTGACAAACACACGAGCTTATCCACTGCTTACGTTATACATTCTTTTATGCTTCACCTGATTTGCACTTTTTCTTTTCACTCTTTTACGGGGAAACGAATTATAATGTTTTATAATGTTGATTTGTTTTTATTTATGTTTAAACTCACCAAGGTCCAGAAGCGATGTTGAAGGCCTTCCCATGCTGTCTGTTGTTGTTGTTTTTAATAATGCTTTTATATTTTTTTGTTGGGGGGGAGGTAAAGACTTTTAAAACATATATAATTTGTTTCCGTTTTGCATATAATAAATTGATTTTTAATTGTATTTTTTTCTTAGTTAGCTATACCTGATCTGCAGCGATCAAGATTAACATCACACAAAAAAAATTTAAGTTGGGGTTGCTAGATTTGCACTGTTAGTATAACTTTTGATTTGCTTTTGTAGGGTATGTAGCTGGTTATGCACTTTTATTTTAATTTTTTTCTTAATTTATTTTTATTTTTTTTTTTTTTTTTTTTTTTATTCTTCTTTTAATTTGCTTATATTCTTTTATTTACTTTTCGATTATTATTTCCCTTGTTTCTTGAGAATTTAAACTTAGGTAAAACTGGAGTTTTAACCTGGATTTTTGTATGCTTTATATTAATTTCGATCACTATCACGACACTGAATCTGCTGGATCTCCGCTGTTGCAAAATTAAAGCTGCCGCGCTAATTAAAGCTGCTGCGCTTATAAAAGTTGTGGGATTTTCTGTCCAATTCGGAAAGCTTGCTCTGCAGCCTGCAGCATGGAAAAGCTAAAGCCAGCCGTTTGGGAATTATACGTCCCATGTGCGAGTACTTCAACCTCAACGGAATTAGCTCTTGATGTTTTGCCGCAACTATATAGAAATTTAATATAATTAGTTTGACAAGCCGAAAATGCCTGTTTAAACCACTTACATGTGACGCTTTGGTGTCTGAATATAATTTCAGGAAAAATGTAGCCAAATGCAAAGAATAATTACTTTTCCTTAACAGCCACAAATCCACGGGCCAATTGCTCTAAATTAGAATGAAATTTACATTTCGATGTCTAATTTATGCATGGATTAAATTTTACTTACTCTTGGTAAGGTTAAACACGTGAAAATGGAAAATTTTACCACAGCTCAGTGGAGGTATCTTCGCCGCTTGGATCGAAAGAGAATTTTCGAGGCCAAGGCTGGGCTTAAATAGGCCAGTAAGGCGGAAGTTGGTTTCTCTCAGAGAGTGACAGCTTATCAGCAGTGAGAGCAATTGCAGTGTTAGACAATGCGCTTACGCTAAAATCCCAAATTCCTAATCGATAGTTCTAATTAATATACTAACTTAGTATATTATCTTTTTTAATCTCAGTTTTCTTTCTTTTTTTTTTTTATACTGCTTTCACAAATGTATTATTTATTTATCTATTTTTTTATTTATATGTTATTATTATTTCCTATACAAAATTTCAATTTTAATTTCTATTTAAAATACCTGTACACTACAA
>JAWNPO010000324.1:0-27500 GCA_035047525.1 Drosophila quinaria | reverse complement strand
ACTAATTAATCTCTAGTATTGAATTCTTGTGAACTAATATACCCCATAAAGGTGATGGTAGCGCGTTTTTGTGTGCGATTGCAACTTTACGCTTGCTTTTTTTTTGCGTTCAATTGAATCAGCGAGCTGCTCAGTTGAATGAGTAATGTCCACATGCTTCAGATGATTACCAAGGAGTGGGAAGTGGGTTGTGGACAAAAGAGAGGAAGAGGATGATGGTGGAGAGAGGGGTTGAGAGGGTGGTGTCAGTGTCGGTAAAACAATTACATTACAACACGACAACTGGTCGAGTTTTGAATGCATTGCCAAAGCCAAAGTTAATGCCAGACTGAGAAGCAGAGACAGAAACAGAAACCGAGCCAATCATATCCACAAAACACACTACACTTCACTATACTCTACATGTAGTACACTCGATAAGCCACGAAGGCAGTTGAGTGCCTGAATCTGAATCCGTGGCTCACATATCTTTACTTATTTATTTTTGTTTGTTTTCATTTTTTATTTTTTTTGGGTATTTGTTGTTGTCCCGCATTCGCATTAAAGTTGCACGTTTTTTACATACCAATCTGTAGTTTATTTAAGTATAAATATCTTGGTCTGCTGTTGTTGTTATTTGTATCTTTGTATCTTGTAGTTTGTGGTCAAACGAGTTTAAGTTTATTTATGATTGCTTTTGATTTCATTTAATAATAAAAACGAGCCACAAAATCAGCGGGAGGTTCGCGTAATTGCACGACTCCCGCAACGTGGACTACACTTGATGATGAGGGGGCAGGGAGAGGGAGAGAGGGAGAGGGGTGAAGAGTGCGGGAAATTGACCCACCTATGGGGTCCTAATACAGTTGTAAAACAAAGAAATAATTTAGCCAGCAACTTCCGCATTCGCATCGACAGTTGCCTCCAAAAAGAAAAAATGTTAATAAAAATAACACAAATTGAGGCATTGTGGGATGTGGGCCATCATCATGCTGGTTTGGCTCTTGGCTCTTTGGCTTTTTGGCCTAATCACATGGCTTTTAGGTTGCCTCTTTTTACAGCGGCAAGTGATCGCACGGCATTTGGGACTTTTTCGCAATGCAACTTTTGTAATTGCCCTCGAATGACTGCGTCGGAGTTGGAATCGTAGTCGGAATTGTTGTCGAAATTGTAGCCTTTAAGTGATAGTCTTAGAGAGGCTTAGAGATGGACTAGCGTTTGAAAATTTAGTTGGTCACTAGCGTGAATTAGGTAACTTATCTAAATAATGAAATGCGTTTTAAAAGTTGCTTGCATTCTTAGTCCAAGTTCGCAGAAACGAAGCTTATGCTTTCAATGGAAAGTTACATTTCGTCACTAGCGTGCATTGAAATCAAACTTGACTCATGCTTACTTCTAATGTGGGTTATCAATTGAACACGATATTTAGAGATTGTGTTCGTCACTAGCGTTAGTTTGGATTAAGTTCAAGAAATTTCTTCAAATTTTGGGTTTCATATATTGGTTATTATCTAAATTGTTTTACAGTCTTTGTCTAAATTTAAGATCTACTTTTTTAACACGATTATTAAGCATTATTTGGCGCATGCTTATATAATTGAATAGCTTCTTCCGTCACTAGCGTGAGTATCAAAGTTTTGTTATTTATTTGCTACACTTGTCACTAATTCTTGACAGATTGAAATTTTAATTAAGCATGGTAGGAGTTAGAGGTACAGTTAGGCTAAATTGTCACTACCGTGAGTTTCTAATTTATTTAATACAGTCGAACTTCGCTAACTCGAATCACCATTATCCAAAGAAAAGGTTCGAGCTAGGGAGATATTCGAGTTATAGAGTTCTTTTTCCTAAGATTATTAATTTTACTGCCACTCATTTAGTTCGAGTTACAGAGAAATTCGAGTTAGAGAAGTTCGAGTTAGGGAAGTTCAACTGTATTTAGAAAAATATTGACTCAGAGTCAAAACTAAAGATGCACTTTTTCTAAAAAAAGTCACCAGCGTGAACTATCGTTCTCGATATTTCGTGCATTGAATCGGATGCCATCTCTAGGTTTCAGTTTCACTTTCAGTCACCGTCTGGAGTCGCTTCGCCTGCATTTTGTCAGCACAAAGTATTTGCACAATGTGCACATAGCCCGAACTCAAATTCGTATTCGTATTCGTATTCGTATTCGTACTCGCATCTACTATAATTTTGCTGGGTATTGTGTGAATCCAACTTCTCTAGCCCCTCCTCCTTCTCCTCCTCATTCATTTGTAATTTCTTGAGCTTAGTCAAAGCTGTTCGCTTTGTTTGGCAAATTACAAAATTTGTAATTTTTTTTTTTTTTTTTTTTGTGCGATGCGCCGCGGGATTCTGTCGACGTCGCGTTGTCGCTTGCGCAAAGTAACCAACTCCCCTCCCACTCCTTCTGCTCCCCGTACTCCCTCTACTCCCCTTCCTAAAGTAGAAACTAGTTAGAGCTGCATATGGTAATTGGGGAATAATCAAAGTGATCTGCTAAAGAATTTCGACTCCGTGGAGACTGGCGATAATTGAAAGCCTTTTGGCGTAGAATGTCAGACAGTCCGACACTTTCCCAATTCCGATAGCAACCATTTATCGCATTTATCGATTACCGATTCGGGCACTCCTCAAATGTGGTAGCATATCATTTACTCGATCCGCTTGAAAACCTTTTTTATTATTGAGTTTTTTTCTTTTATATCGAAGACAAGTATCTATTTTTGGAGTTTTAGGCTTGAGCTTTGCCTCCGATCAGACCTGATCTGCATACAATGCTCATTCCGAAAATGATATGAAATCCATTGTTGGCTCACTTGAAATGTGTAGCATTGAGGCATAATCCGGTCAAAAACCGGCAGGCAGGATGGGGTTAAAGGGGGTTCCCCTCAAGTCCAGTGTTTTAATGATACTAAACAACATGATATTGCGATTTTTCAGCCCCATCGTCGTTGTCATCGTCATCATCATAGTCAACGGCCTCTTCAGCGAATTTTAAATGGGTTTTCAATTGGCGAGATCTACACTCAACAAAATTTGCTAACCTAAAGTGAAGTATGTGTTGACTTGAACTTATTCCCATTTGTTTGTTAAAATTTAAAGATATTTGTGTAGTATTATTCTTGAATTGAATGAAACCATCTGTTTAATTTTAATTTTCCATCCTTGCGCCTTAGAATTCTCAACTGATTCTAGCCTCAAAAAAGTTATGTCAAGTGACCAACAAAAGAAACTAAAATATTTCAAGATTGAAACAAACATAAATATGAACAAGGGCATTTTAAGATAAGGTCAAGATTTTTGGGTACTCAAACTAGTATGAAAAACTATTAAAATATCCCAAAAAACCAAAATTTTTTTAAAATTGCCGATATTGCAAACGAACTTGAAGCGAACTTGAAATAAGATGTTTGTTCTGAGTTTTGCAAATTCCGAAATTTCTCTGAGTGTAGGGGATACGAGGATGGCAATGGGCGAGGGGAGAAACAAGGGAAATTAGAGGCTTTTGGGCAGGTAGACATTGAATGGCGCTTCAATCGATTCAATTGCTGGGCTTTTGCCTGATGAGTTTCGTCTGTTGCTTTATTTATCTTTTTTTTTTTTTGGTAGCCATGAAATTTGCATAGTTTAGCAATGGAAATGATCCTAAAAGGGGTGAGTGGGGGAGGGGCACTGGGAAGGTGGAAGGAGGAGCGGGCAATTGAAATCGTCTTCCGAAAAGGTTAAATTTAAATGGCATTTGTGCAGTGCAAAATCAGCAAGCGAACAATTGAACTCAACTGAACAAACAATCAACGGTGGCCATAAAAATGCCAAAAATGATTTGACAGCCAACAAAAAAAAAAAAAAAAACTTTAATGAAAAAAAATTTGAAGCAAAGGTGTTGCCTAGCAAAAGATACCCTGTAATGAGCTTGACAGACTTTCTTAAGATTCCTTTAGATTAATTAAGGACATTTCATGAATTTTATAGACTAGTTTAGTCTAATTGTTAACAACAACAATGCATTGGAAATTTAGTAGAATTGAAAATATTTGAAATCCAAAGAAATTGGCTTTTTAAATCTTTAATTGATTTTAAATGATTTTTTATTAATGCTATCAAAATCATTTCAAGATTTGCCAAATTGCCTTTTTCTTCACAATTGATTCTCACAGGGTATTCAAGACATTTCGGATTAGAATCTGTTGGCACATTTGCACATTACTGATAATCCCAATTTTGAGATTTAATTAAAACATTTTCGTTCCATTTTGACTGATTCTTGAGAGTTCTCATCGTTTATAACAATGCTTTTAGCCTTGAACTTTGGTCGAAATACAAAATTGTTTTATTTTATTGCCACTTTTAATCGTAGGTTTTTTTTCTAACGTTGAGTCATAGAAAACCTGTGCACAAATCTCCAGAGTGTTGTCCAAACTTAACCTTGACTTGGCCGGCTTTTGGCACATGCCCTGATTAACTCCACAATCATTTCTCAAGAGCCCAAAATTTAACCGACAATATTAACGCCCAGCCCAACGTGATTTCCATGTGGGTTTGTTGCCACTATCTGCGTGTCTCCACCTCTATTTTCCTCTCTCTCTCTCTCTCTCTCTCTCGCTTCCCCTCTCTGTCTCTATTGGTCTGTAAGTAAGATTAATGAAAACATATGCCAAACAAATGCGAATGCGTAGATCGCTTCGAGTTACGATCAGAGAGTGGCGTAATTGAACATAACTCGTTGTTGTTGTCGTTGTTGTCGTTGTCCCTCGCTGATTACAGCCACTTGGAGATGGGCGCGTGACACGAAGAATACCTGAGCACGAGAACTTGCAGATGATGCTCACTTTAATGCTGAGAATAATATAAATGCCAATGATAATTCTGATGACAATATCAATGTTCAATGAAATGATATACATTTGTTTATTTAAAGCCTAATGATAAATTAATGATTTAGCCAATTTTAATGCAAAAGCTAAAGCTATTAATATATGTAATGCCAATGCTTATGTAATATCTAATGTTTATGCTAATGCAAACTATGGATCCAATATTAACATTAGTATCTAATGCTTATGCAAACTATTAATCCAATATTAATGTTAATATAAATCCTAATGCTTATATTAATGTAATATTTAATGCTAAGGCTAATGGAAAAAAAATATAAATGCCAATGATAAATCTAATAAAATGGTCAATGCGCATTGAAATCATAAGCATTTAATTATTAATGATTAAGCTAAAGCTAATGCAAAAGCTCATGCTAATTTAACATCTAATGCTTATGATAATGCAAACTATTGATCAAATATTAATTTTAACATGAATGCTAATGTTAATGTTAATGAAATATCTAATGATTATGTTAATGCAAACTATTTTTTTTGTTCATTGTTAATGTTAATACCAATGCTTATTTTTAATGTCAATGTCAATGTCAATGCTTTTGTCAATGATATTAAAATTCAGTTTAGTTCTGTTCATCGATAGTTTGTTTAGTAAATATAAATCGTGTCACGCTGTCAGCTTTGGCTACAAATCAAAAGGCAAACAGCGAGGAGTGTACGAACAGTTGTTGGCCCCGGGACTTGCACTTAGATTAGCATAAATTCAACGACTTGTAATTGCCAATATATATATATTTGTGTGTGTGTATAGTATGTGTGTGTGCGTGTGTGTGTGTGTGTGTGTCAGTTAGACGCCGGCAATGCGACTAATGAATACATTCGTCTGGGCATGACGGTTACAAGGTGCCTCCAGTGTGGATTTATTGTTGTTGTAGCTGTTGTTGTTGTCGTTGTTGTTGATTACTTTGTGGGGTTGCGGGGGGATCGTCGACTTCATGGGCTTGCCAATTGGTATGCAGATTATGGCTGTAACTATGTGTGTATATGTGAGTGTAAAACAGCTGATCATTGCCATAGAGAGAGAGAGAGAGAAAGAGGGAGAGATTGGAACTGTGAGTAAGAGAGACAACGAGACGAGGCGAGTCAGTGTTGACAGGATTTTAAAAACTCAAATAGCTAAAATAGAGATAAAATAGGTGCTCCCGACTATAGGATACCCGTTACTTATTTATTAAATCTAAAATATTTTTTATTGCATGCTTTTAGGCACTTACATTGCTTGAAACTTAAATCAGTCATTACTAACGTTCTATTTGTTCAATCTAGCTATAATTAGTAAATAAATTTAATAAACAAAAAAACGTTTTAACTAACGATTTTAAAAATTGTAAAATTTATATTTTTACCAGGAAATCGGTGAAGCTTTGACACAGTAACTGAAGTAACTAAAGATTTTGAAAGACTGTCAGTGAGTATGTATGGAATAGTATTGGAAAAAATATTAAATTTTCTAAATAGAAAAATTAAAAAATAGGTAAAAAATTAATGTAATTGACATTCCGCAAGGAAATCAGCTAAGTTTTGACAAAGTTGTGAGGGCTCAAAGGATTTCAAAAAATTACAAGAGGTAAGGTAAGGATAAAATGAAACAATTAAATTTTCCAAATCAAAACAATTTTTGTGTAAAATCAAATTCGTAAGCAAGCAAAGATAAAATTGACATTTGGTTAAGTTTTGTGTAAAACTATACTATTGATTTAATTCCAGAAGTCAACTCTTTTTTAAAAAACCCGATAGTATTTTTTCAATGCTCTCGCTCATACAATAAATTTAAGCTATGTTTAGCCACAAAATAGCTGAATTGGCAACACTGCAACACAAGTTAAGGCGCAACTAAAAGCTGTGACAGAGTTGCCAAAGTGCCTGCAATAAAAATGCACTTATGCATGCGTATATTATTGTCGTAGTTATTATTGTTGTTGTTGTTATTGTTGTTGTCTCGCTTGCACAATTAGCTCTAATTGTTTTGTAGTCGCATTTGTAATGCTCTCATTGATGTTGTTGTTGTTGTTATTGCTGCTGAGTCACGCGAAATGCATTCAAAGCAATTGCAATTATTTTATTTTATTTTTATTTTTTTTTTTTTTCGAAATAAACGCAACATTTTTTGTTTTTAATAGTTTTCTTCCTTTTTTCGGTTTGTTCGCAGCTTGTTGATAACTTCTTCCGTATCCATTATCTAAAAAGAGAGAGAGAGAGACAGGGCAGAGAGAAAGGAGTTGAACTGCAAGAGCATCCTTCGTTTGCCATTAAGCTGACAAATTGTTATCGTGGTCGTCAGAGTCGTAAATTAAGACAGAGACATGAGCCAGAAAAAGAGACGAAACTGATGCAGAGTTTGTTTTGTTGGTGCTGGCAACGTGAAGCCTTTCACCCACTTTGTGCCACTGGGGCAATGCATCATGCAGTTGTCAAAAAAAACACAGTAGATAGCAAACAGAGCAAGCGGGAAGAGTGGCAAGAGGGAGAGAGAGAGAGAGAGAAAGAAAGCAACGATTGCTCCACTTTCAGCTGCGTTACGCAATGAAAAACTCGATGTCTGCATCGTTGTTACAGCTTCCCCTTTGCCACTTGGCCACTTGCCACGGGAGAGACACAAAACCAAAAATAAAAAAACCAAAAAAAAAAAACAGAGCTCAGAAAGACACAAGACACAAGAGTCTTTGCAGTCTGAAGACTAAAGTCTGATGTCTGATGTCTGATGTCTGAAGTCTGGAGACAGTGGCTGTTGTTGACCAACACGTTGATTGCAGTTTCATTACCACAGACCCAAAAACCCAAAGAGCAGGCAACTTTGGAGAAATGCGTTAACAGCCACCCGCTCCCTCTCTCTCTTTCTCTCTCTCTCTCTCTCTCTCTTTCCCTCTATCTCTCCTGCTCTGTCTGCCAACTCTCCCATCTACAGCAGCATTGATATAAATCAAATGTCTTGAAACAATACATCAAGTGAAGGCGCTTGCGTTGACGTCAACGTTGCACAGTGGGCTAGTAAGCGAAAATTTTTTGCAAAATTTAATTATCACTTAATGAACTTTGACAATGGATTAAATGCAGGCTGGGTATGGATTAATGATATTGTTCAAGTGTCTAGAGTTTTGAAAATTTTATTTTTTTTTAATTTTTAAGTATTTTTAAAAATTAGCGTATAGATTAGTATAGAATCAACAGTTTAAGGTGAATGTCTA
The DNA here is from genome assembly GCA_035047525.1 of Drosophila quinaria. Taxonomy (NCBI): domain Eukaryota; kingdom Metazoa; phylum Arthropoda; class Insecta; order Diptera; family Drosophilidae; genus Drosophila; species Drosophila quinaria. Next base: position 19,435 of record JAWNPO010000324.1, on the reverse strand, counting down.
TTGCTTTTATTAAAATTATACAGGAGTGTACATAAAAGAATATTGCTTAACACACTTCACAAGACATTAAATTTAAAGGCTGAACAGATTTCAATATACAGAGATAAAAAAAAAATTATAGAAATGAGAGTTATTTTGGCATTTAAGGCCAAATATTTAATAATATGATAAAAAGCTTCGCCTGAATATATAATTCCGTTGTGTTGTTTAATTCTGAAATATTGCTAAATAGGTATTGAATAAAAATTATGAAACTTAAAAATAAAGTTTTTTTCCTAAGCAATTTAATAAAAAAAGCCAATAAATCGAAATTATAGTTTATGTTATTAAATTTGTATTTGTTTTAATATTATATTATTTTATATTCCAGCACTGTAGTTGGTGAGTCTTGAACCTCGCTTAAGTGACAAGAGTATATGATGGAAAATTTCCTGCCAAGATGACTTAAAAGTAGAAGTACAATCTATACTTTTTTTTTATTATATATTATTTAATGTACATTATTTGATATTTATTATTAATAATTTATTTTTTATTACTTTTTTATTATTTTATTTTAGCTAACTGTTTTGTTTCGCCATGAAAAATGTTTACAAGCTCCACTGTGCGGCGTCATCATCGGTTGTTAGTGCATCTCAGTCGCTAATGGCCTTTGGCTCTGCACTGTTGTTATTGTAATTGCCATTGTTGTTGTTGTTGTTGTCATTTTAGGAGGTTTGCACTCGAGTAGTGAAACAAATGTCAATGGTATTGACATTTTCGTTACGTTTTCTCAAACCGATTCCAAATCTCAAATTGTCATGAGAAACTTTGAAATCATGTTACATTTGGGATTCCAGATTCAGATGCGGTTACCTCCATTTATCTCTTTCTCTTCTTATGTTTTTATTTTATTTTTTTCTTTCTCTCTTTGTGCCATATATAGAGAAGGGTACACTTTTTTTCCATTGTTTTTTTTTGCTCCAGCTTTGATTTGACATTTGTAAACACTTCCGCGTGCTCTGTTTTTTATATTTAGTATATGCTTTTATATTTGTTTGCTGTTTTCTTTGCAGTAATTGATGGTTTCGTTTTGCGATTGCGACTCTGATTTGTGTGCGTGTTTTTGGTCGCATTTAATGAGAGCTATTAGCGTTTTAGTTTAGTTTTTGTCTTTTCCTCAATCGTAATTCGTTGTCTGAGCCAATTTAACATCTGCTCTGTTAGATTAACTCAATCAAGAGATCTTTATTTTTTTGTTATTATAAAACTAAAGTAAAGACACACGTCGATTTGATTATTTAATTATTTTTCGAAAGCATTTTTAATGTACTCTGTACTAATGTAAGGAAACAAAGTAAACAGCAAAAATCTATTTCAATTTATTTTTAATTTTGTGTGCTTATGGCAGATACTTTGGCATGACCCATTTGTTTTTGGAAATGTTTTATATGACAAATTCTTTTGAATCGAACAGATTCTAATCAATCCGAAATATGTTTATATTTCATATATTTTAAAGATACTTTTTGACTTAACCCTCTAATGCCCACGTAAAAAACGAAATTTGAGTAATCACTAATTTTCAGAAAAAGAAAATAAGTAGTAAGTCTCTTGGTAGAGCGGTAAAAGTCAAACTTCCTGATGGAACATTAAATTATTCATTAAGTTTTGTAGCAATATACCTTAAATTATAAATGTAACATTATTATGTTAATTTTTAAAATTTTAACTGAGATTTTTTTTTAGGCATTAGAGGGTTAACATATTCTTTTCAATAAAAAGATTTTTTGTGAGGAACAAATACTTTAGTATCTCACTGATATCTGTGTATCTTTGTACTTGACAACAATTTTCCTTGAAAATTAATGAAATTAATTTGTTAAGATGTGCTGAATCGCACGTAATATTTACGTAGGTTTTTTTCAAACTGGAAGTTCTAATTATGTGACAGGTCGGCAACTCTAACCACTGAGCCACCGGACTAGTTAAAATGAGAGAGACCGAGATAGAATTTTCCTCTCGCGATGAGCAAATGTGGTGATCAGAATTTCTTAGCTTATTTTTTTTTTTTTTTTTTATTTATTTATTTGATTTGATTCCTAGCGCTACAAGAAAAGTCTTATAAGTCAAGGCGCTAGTCATACTTAAGTTTAAAGTCTAAAAAAAACAAAAGATTACTTCGGTTAAACAATTAAGATGAGAAATCAGTTCTTATAACTCTTATTATTATTATTATTGCTATTATTATTATTACTGTTATATTTAATTCTATTGTTTAGTGTAATCAAGCAATTTGGGCTTATTTTCCCATTTTAATCCTGAAACTGGCATAATTATGCAGAGTAATCCTAAATACATACTTAATAAATGCATGCATAAATTAAGTATTTTAAACTTGATTTTAGAATACCTTTATCAGTTTAACCACTTTGTAATTGAAACTCCAATTCGTAAGGTGTTTGTGTGAGGAAGAACCCGGCAGGACCTGTCAATCCTTTGGTTATACCGACTATGAAGTAAGTTATCTGCTTGTTGCATTCCTTTTACGATAGCTTTCCTTCATTGCCTTGTTCATTCACTCGATTCACTTGTTGACAGGAGTCAGTGAAGTGAGTAATATTCCCACACAAACATCCAACTTGAACCTTTGACAACAACCTAGGACAACGGTAATTCCATTTATCCACTGGCACGCATCAATTTCCTTTTATATACATATTTTGCTGACGCTCCCCGTGTCATGAATATCAAATAACCAATCAACGCATAAGAATTTGCACTAATCCAGATGCAAAAAAAAATTAGAGAGAAGCAAATCAATCAATAGGCCAAACCGCGACAAGGGAAGCAGAGAATAAAGAATAAAGAAAGCAAACGGCAACCCAAATCAATCAAACTTGTTGTGTGCTCAACGAAAATATTTAAAACTTTTTTTCAGGCGCTGTTGACTTAAGCCACGTGTAAGTAGCGCTGTTTTTCCATGTCACACAATGACACACGCACCCAAAAAAATATCCAAAAAAAAAAACAAGCGCACTCGACTGTAAAATACCCTGTATCCAAACAACATTTGAAGGGCAACAATTTTCATACTAATCGAAATCGAAAAATGTAATGAAATGTGGAAAATTGTTTTTTTTCGATAGCGTTCTCGATATACGATAGTTTTATACAATAGTTTTATATCATAGTTTTATACGATAGTTTTATCCAACCAACTCGCATCTCGGATCTCGATAAATCCGCCGCTTATGCTAGAAAACAACAACATTGATATACCCGCACAGGGTATAAAAAAAAGAATAGGTGATAACAACAACAACAACAACAACAATGGCAGCATATTTATAAATCTGTCGCAGACAACAAACACCTCTAAAATGTACTCAAAACATCCCTCTCTCTCTCTATTTAATCTCTGGCATATTCGCAAATTCTGGCCGACTCTCTTAGTCAGCCTCTCGCTCACTCTTTCTCTCCGTCTCTGTCTCTCTGTCTGTCTGTTTCAAAATGTATTTCATAAAATTTATGCAAATGCTGCTCAGCTTTCTTATCAGCAAATTAGCAACAGCCGGCAGTCAACGATTGATTATCCCAAATGCAAATTGAAACTGAAAATTCAAATTTTGTTAGCGTATCATTTGTCAACTTGACAAAGTTTGCCGAGTCCAAAAAGGAAAACAAAAAGAGATGATTAATTTGCAGGATTTAAATTTGCCTCATTGGCACGTTTCCACTGTCCACTGTCCACTGTCCAGTTGCCCACTGTCCACTGTCTGTTTGCACAAATGTTTAAGTTGTTGAGTCAACATAAAGGAGGACAGAGAGAGAGAGAGAGAGAGAGAGAGCTAAAGAGGGTTGAGCAGGGAGAATGAGATAGAGATTGCAGTGGCAGAAAGCACGACATTATAATTAATGATGATATGAAGGTACAAACAGATCTACGACACATTAGCATGATAAATGAACAGTTGACCAGTTGACCAGTTGACCAATTGAACAACTAACCAGGTGTCACATTTGCCACATTTACTTAGGTTTTATATAACGTACAGCATCCACAATCGACAGCTTAGAGCTTCTCACTCTCCTAATATAGCCAAAAGTTCTGTTTATGTAATGAGTCAAAAAAAAAGGTTATCAGAAAATATTGCGGGGCTGAAAATTTGAATACCAGTTACATCAAAAATAATTCAAAGGGTATATGGAATCTCCGACCTAAAGCCTTTTCCGCTTGTTTAAATATATAATTTTTTCAATGTGGTCAACTAAACTTTTTTATTGTCGAGCGATGTTTTCCAATTAAATTACTGAAATAAATTATACAATTTTGTTAAGTTCACAGTTGGTTCTGTTTGTATGATATAGTTGTTCGATTTGACCAGTTTAAGACCTGCAGAAAAAAAAACGGACCTGTACCAACTTTTATTGAGGTAGCTTTAAAGACAGAGACTAATTCAAAATTCTCTAATATTCTCTACAAGTATATAAAAAGAATACGTTTGTTATTTATTATTAATATATTTAAATTGAAATTTCCCAATTATATGCATCTGAGAACTTACTTAATTTAGTATATTCTGATTTAGCTTAGCATGATGATAGAAAGCTGAGCTCAGAGATGAAAGTTCAAATGTCAGCTCATCTATCAGTTGTCAACATATGTCTGAACTTTCCTCAACTCAAGTTGCTGAATCATTTCCCACTGTTCGTAAAAATTTCAAGTGTTTGAATTTCTTTTCGCGACTCTTATCACTCTGTTGTATTTGTAAATATTGACAAATTCGCTCAAATTCGAACTAAAAAATCGGATGTGCAGAAAATTAAATAGGCATTGAATAAACGCATGTCTAATTCAGAATTAAGTCTTCACCTCAAGTCATAGTTGCACTCAGTCAGTTCAGTCCATCCATAAAAATCGTTCCCAAATGTGGCCAAAAATATTCTGAAAAATAATTATGTTAAATTCGTTCTCAACAATCAGTAAAGCAAATAAAATTACCAAGCATAATGGGATGACATTACTTTCAAGTCCAAAGTTTAGGGTTTAAAGTCAACTTAAATCTTCAATTCAAATGTTACTTTAAACTATTATCATTGTGGTCCTAAAACTAATTTACTCCCAAGGTCACACTGTGAGTGGTTAACTTGGTCTAGTAATAATGAGAGGAGTCAGTGGGAGAAAAGATAGGGAAAGGAAAAGGGAAAAATATTAGTTGCATTATTGAGCAGCTGATTAGGGTTACCACCTTAATGTGCTCGCATTTGTGTTGATGGCACTCACTACGCAAACACTCAAACACTCACACACTCACACACTCAATACTCGACACTCACTCTTGCCACATTGAGATGCGATTCACGTGTGACGTCGTTTATTGAATTTAGGGACAAACTTGTGCCCAGAACTTTTTACAGTCCAGTCGAGTTTTGAAATGGAAGCATTGGAAGCACTGTAAGAGACTGACAGAGACGGGGAGTGACACAGAGATAGAGACAGAGATACTCAAGTTTTTAGCTCTGCTGCAAATTGGCAACAAGTCTCTTGGGAATACTTTTGGGATTTGATGGCTCTTTTTTGATGGGGTTACTTAGCGCACAGGTTTCTAGCTAGAGAAGCGAACATTTAATGCACGATAATCACGAATTATATTCGAATAACCCTAATCCTACCCTAACCCCTAAAAAATATAAATTTTAGAGTTTTAATTTCGCAGAAAAATTCTCCCTTATTATTATTTCCTGATACGTATAACATGTTTCCTGATTTTATGTTCCTAACTTCTTTTTCTAATGGCTGATCTGGTATATTGAATATTGGATGCCTTTGTTACCATCAAATTAATTTAAAAAGCATAAGTGACTTCATTAAGTTTGAAAAATAAAGCCATTAGTTTTGTCTAGTATTAGAAATAATTAGACGCGAATCTGTTAATTGGAATCGGATGATTAACGGACCAATGTAAGAATAAGACTACACTGATTTTAAAAAGTTCACAGAAAAAACATTTTTTTAATACTTCATGTGTAAAATTTAATATTATTCGTCACAAAAGTGGATATCAGAAATTTTGGAGCATGAAAATGTTCTCGTCACTAGACCTATACCTCGTGATATTGATTTTTTATAAGATAACTATATAAAAATAATACGTTTATTAATATATATATATTTATTTTATATATTTATTTTGAGATTGCTAAAATCTATGCGTCTGGAAAGTTACGTAATTAGTATGTTCTGATTTAGCTTAGCATGTTGATAGAAAGCTGCCCAGAGACGAAAGTGCTCATCTATCAGTTCCGCTCCTGTTATCACTTAGGTCGTGTTGTTTGAACTACTGATTACCTTGACCATCACTGAACTTGATGCTAAAAAACACACAAAAACGCAGTTTTGAGTACATTTAATTATTACCCATAAAGTATAAAAGCATTGAATGAACGATAATCAATTTAGAATTGACTTGTTCTCCGCAAGTCAAAGTTAGACTCAGTCAGTCTTCTAATTCATTCCATTAAAATCGGTAGCAATATGTTGCCAAAAATAATTTGTATAATTCTTTTGATTAGTTTATTCTCATCGTTCTCTAAAGCAAATTCAATTTCCGAGCGTAATGATGGAGCTGTTCAGGATTCGAGCACACAAACTCTTAAACCGCAGCTGGAGAGACTCGAAACATTAATAAACGCACTCTTGAAAAAATCAAATCTACGCAATTGCAACGAGGCCAACTCTACAGGAATCCACGACATTGTGATTCCCAACTTCAGTAGTCAACCTTTTACAGTTGTCTGTGATGCTGAAACTCAGGGTGGAGGATGGACGATCATCCTGAGGAGGATGGATGGAACCGTGAACTTCAATCGGAAATGGAATGCTTATAAAAAGGGATTCGGAGATCTGGAGGGCAACTTCTTTTTGGGCCTCGACAAAATTCACGCACTGACTGCTGAGAGGGATCAAGAGTTACTTGTTCTTCTCGAGGATAAGGATGGAATTAAAGCGTTTGAGAAGTACGAAATATTTGCCATCGGGGACGAGGAAGAACAATATGTGCTATACAGACTGGGGGAAGCCAGTGGAACAGCTGGTGATTCACTTGACTTTCATCGTGACATGAAGTTCACCACATCGGACCGGGATAATGATTTTGATATGGGAAACTGCGCTGAAGAAAAATTTGGCGGTTGGTGGTACGGAAGTTGTTTCTACAGGTATGATATAATGTTAATTGATATTTAAAGCGTTGCTTATCAATTTGAATACTTACAGCAAACTGACGGGACAGTATGATGACAACAGAGAAGGAAAGGGCGTTATTTGGCAGACTTTTCGAGATAACGAGAACTCACTCAAAACAGCCGTTATGATGTTACGGCCAAGGAAGTGAATTCTAATGAAAATTCATTCACTTTTTTTGTAAAATTTGTCAATTTTGAAAGTAAACACTGTTTTGTTTATTAATTTGTTAAATCCTCAATGCTAATCTCACGCTTCCATCTCTAGCTGCAGCCAGTCCATCTCTAAGAACAACTTTACAGTTCCTTCTTACACCTGTTGAGCAGTTGGCCTAGGAATAGAATTCTGTTCCATATGCTTTTTACTGTTTCAGTTTCAGTTTGAGTTTGAGTTTTCAGTTGGAATACGCGGCGTATGCTTAACTTTTAATTGAATTTGATCGAATGCATGTGATAAAATTAATTGAATAGGCGAAATATCAGAGCGAGCGAGAAAGAGTGAGCGAGAAAGAGAGAGAGATAGCGCAAACTTTCATCGGTTGCCACTTAAGCCACTTGACCAAAAGTTTTTAATTGACTTTCCAGCATAAAATTTCTGCCTGAAATTTGAGTGGGTGGCAACTCTGGTTAGAGCGGGAGAAGCGTTTGCATATGTAGAAAACTGAGAGAGAGGGAGAGAGAGAGAAAGAGTGAAAGAGGGTTGCCGCTGCTAGTGTTGCCAATAAGTTATTTTTTGCCATATTTTAATTAAAATCACTACAAAATTAAAGATGCTGTAAGCATAAAATCTGATTATTTTAATACATTTTTAAATTTCAAAAGAACTCTAATAATTACTGAAGAAATGAAATCGTTTATCGTACAGAAATATTATTAACAAGCTAAGGTTATTGGTAATGGCATTAGTATTTTAGTTCTTAGTCTAGTTCGTAGAAAACAAATCATCAAAACTAATCAACTAATTAAATTTTTGATTGGCTGTTGGTGAACGAATTGGACTTTGAACGATGAAATTTGAAGGCAATATCGAAGTTATATATATATTTAAATATTTTAAAACAATTTGTCGCAAAATGCATAATGGAATGGGAATTAATACAGTAAAAGCACAGATTTAAAAAAAAAAATAGATGATATGTTGCATTAATAAATAATTAAGCCAATATTGTGTGTATTTGATTTGAGAAAGTTTAGAGCACTTTTTCTACCCATTTTTTTTTTTCAAATACGCAGAATTAAATTTCTTCATTTTTTTTTTTGTGAAACCAATATAGATTTAACAAAGTGGTTTTCATAGAAACTTTTTTTGTGATAGTAGTAATTTAGTAATTTAGTAATTTTTATAATACTCAATCTAAATCTAACACCAATTTTTTTTTTATTTCAGATATGCAATTTGGCCAACACTGTTGCCAGCAACAAAAACTTAGCTGCTTGTAGTTTTGTGGCCATTTCATTAGGGGTTCGATGTTTGCCGAGTTACGCCCCTCTAAGCCAACATGTGGGGGAGTGGCAGCTTGCCGCTTTTTTAGGGGGACAGCATCAAGTTTGGAAAGCAGCGGCAAATTTGATTTATGCACTCAAGCGAAATGCGACTTCGAGCCTCAACTTTATCTGCCATAATCTGCCACATTGTGTGATAAATTGCGGCAACAAAGTAATGTGGCAAATGCCTCTAAAAGGGGCATCAACAAGAAGAAGAAGAAGAAGCCACAAACTCAAAGCCACAGTTTCAAACTCAACCTAAACCTCAAGTTCTGTTTCAGCCGCAAAGTATGCTGCGATTTATAAAGAAGTATTTTGCCAGCCAAATTTGTAACAGGTAGAAATAGAGACGGAAAGTGAGAGAGAAAGAGAGAGAGAGAGAGAGCGAGAAGGGGAGTATCTTAAAACGGATGTGGCCAATTTTGGTATTCCCGTAATTTCCGTTCGGCTTTTTGGCTTTTTACTTGCGGTTTCGCCTTAAGACGCTGCTCAAGTTCACGGGCTTCCAAATTGCCGAGTTCCCAAGTTGCCGAGCTGCTTCCTTTTCCTCTTCCTCTTCCTTTGCCACTTCCACTTCCGCCGCAACATCTGAAGTAAACCCGCTTATTAATGGCTTAATAAGCTGCCATTCCACCATTATTCCCTTTCTTGGCTAAATGCAACCTTTTTGCTAATAAAACATAAATACGAGCTCATGAAAATAACAATAACCAGTCATTTGCCACGCCCCCCAGTGCGCCCACATGTTTTTTTTATGCTCCTTTAAGCCAATTGTTGATGTTATGAGTAAAACATAAAAATATCAGAAATAAACATCATTATAATAAATTTAAGGCGCCTTTTGTATTTTTGGTCCAGCGATAATTCCATCAAAGCATCACAAACATCAAAGAATGTTAGATAAACAAGTGATGAACGACTGGAAGATACCCTGTAGTCCGCTCTAAAGCAAACTAAATATACGTTATCGAAGTTTTTGAATTTTTTACAACGGTGGCCTTAAGTATTTTGACACCACTTAAAATGAATTCTACTCTTAAATTAAACTTACTTCTTTCAAAGTTTGGCTTCAATGGAAAGGTATTTTGAATTCCTTTTGAAAGATAAAAAACTTTTCTTAACCCATTAGCTACCCATTGAAATTTTCGATATTTTTTAAACGTTTCCTTTTTAAAATTTTTTCTCGGTCTCAAGCTAAAAAAGTTTTGATGCAAAACGTTTTTTTAAACAACAATAATAATAACAGCAAAACAATATTTTTTTCAAATATTTCTTCGCTAGTACTTTTTATAATTTTGGAAAAATCTATGAAAATGAGAAAAAAGTGCCTTTTATATAAATAAAATAACAATTTAAATATTTTATATAAATTATATCAAATATAATTTACTTACAATGTTTTCAATTTTGTAGTTGGCGTTAAATTAATAATTAAATATAATTATAAATAAATTTATTCTGGCTTACTAAATTTGTGCAAGTGATATTTCTGGCTGTGTGTTGATTGCCAATTGATCAATCTGTCAGTCAGTCAATCAATATAAAGAGTTTATTCTTTAAAGATATGATCGAATTGTACAGGGTATACAGTAGGATAGAAGAAACGGGGTGAGGGGAGAATTAGGTAGGAACATTGATGGGTAGACAGAGAAAGGAAGATGTGGAAGCTGCTCTGACATTAATGTATGCAAATGCGATGCCATTGAGTTCACTTTGATTATGTTGTATGTTGTATGTTGTGTGTTGTCCCTACTGACTGTGTGTATTAATAATAACCTTTTTTCGGGAGTAACTTAACACTCTGCCCGGCTAAAAATTTACATAGCTCAAAATGCAAATTGAAAATCAAATTGAAAATATAAAATCGAAAGGGATTGGCATATAAATTTACCTTCCGTAGTGTTGGCAAATGATTTCCGGATTGATTAATTATTGATTCGTTGTCATTTGATGCCCCGCGAAATGATAAACGATTAATCATTTAGGCAAGTCTCAAAGGCATCTCGAATTACAACAAAAACTAGAGCACAGCTGGGCCAACAAAAAGTGGCCAACTGACCAGCCACAAGTTGCCGTTGCCCAGAAATAACCGCAACTAGTCAAAACTTGTTTTTTGTGGCTCTCAAAACCCTTCACAACCAGCAAGAGGCGTGTGTACAACCTTCTCTTTCTCCCTCCCCGTTGATCCTGCGATTCCTTGCTCCTTTGCTCCTTTGATGAGCATGACAAACTGGCAAAAATGTTTAAATAAGTAAAAAATTGCGCGCAGGCGCAGAAAATTTAATTAAAACGAGATGAACAGAGAGCAACCCTTAAAAAAAGAGTTGCACTCAGCACACACACTGACAGACTGTCTGACTGACGGACTGACGGACTGACGGACTAACACAAGTTCATCAATCCACGCAATTAGTCGCACACGGCGCATTAACATGCAAAAACAACACAAAAGAAATAATGCATATGTTATTTCAATTCCTTCATAAACATTTTGAAAAGAGAGAGGAAGAGTGAGGGAGAGGGAGGAAAGGCAGCAGATCGAATTATGCCTCAGATATCACAAAAAAAATCATTAATTTTAAAAGATTGACAGCCTTTTTTTGTTAAAACTTTATCTGATTTTTATTTCTTAAAAGAAAGAGACAGAAAACTAAGAAGTTTTCTTACTGAGATTCCATCAAAAAATCATTTGATATAAAGTATTGGAAAATTTAAAAGAAATAAAAATTATTTTGATATTTCAAAGAATTATTTAATAATAATTGATAAAAAGCTGGCCTGTAAAATTTTAAAACATTGCTTAATAGACATTAGAAAAAAACTATGAAACAAAAAAATGTTTTTTTTATGTAGCAATTTTAAAAATCCAAAAAAAAATGTATCGTTTCTAATATATTGATTGAATTAAGCTTTTATTAAATATGTAATAAAAAGGAAGTGTAATAAATTTTTTTTGTCTCCAACCAAGTTCCAAAAAAATTTCAATTCGTAAATGGAATTAAGAAAAAAACATATTGGTTTCCATCTAAGTGTAGAGTTAAAGTCAATGGCCCTCATTTGATTCACAAACCATAATCTTAACCAAAATCAAACCATAATCATAATCATATTCCATATTGCAACTTTGTTTTGAGGTCAAGGAATGAAAAAGGAAAATTCGTTGCACTGTTGACAACTCAAACGGAATAAAGTGTTTCCACTCGACTGCAAACGGAATCGAAGACAACCACAAAAGTAACTGAAGCTGAGAAAAACTGAACTCAAGAAACCAAAAACTAAATATATAAATAGGTCAGCAATTTGTTGGCCCTATTTCGAGTGCCTGAGACCAAAACTGACAGCAGCAAATGCAAATGTCTGACAAGCTGAGATTTTCCACAACTTTTCCTGCTTTGTGTTAATGCGTGTCAAAATTAAATCAAGTGAAAATAAAACGCATAAATAAATAAGCATAAAAAAGAAACCACTTTGAGTTTTCTGTTGATTTTCTCAATTGTCCTTTCCGAAGACAAGAGGGAAAACTTGTATTTTTCTAATTTCATATGCATTTGAAATACAAAAACTTGTGGTTAGTTGTTTTCATTCTTTAAAAATTTTGTAAAACAAACAACCCTTAAAATTTGGTTGCAATCAAACCGAGTTTGAGTTGTAAGCGCACATGTTTGCTCTGAATTTGTAAATAGTAAGAAGTATGTTCTCTTCCAACTTGTTGCAGTTGCAATAAAGCCAGAGTGGCAGTTAAAGATCTACAGATTGGAATGAAGTTGAAACAGGGATATGCATATGCTTTCCTTTCATAACTTTCATAACTTTTCCAAAACTGAACAAATTATCGAGCGGAATGTCAAATAAATTATGATTTGGTCTCTGCATTAAAAAAAAAGTATTTTAAATTTTTTTATTATACCCGTTACTTATAAAAATAAGTAAAAGGGGATATTGTATTCGTTGCAATGTACGTAACAGGGAGAAGGAAGCATCTCCGACCCTATAAAGTATATATATTCTTGATCAGCATCAACAGCCGAGTCGATATAGCCATGTCCGTCTGTCTGTCTGTCCGTCTGTCCGTCCGTGTGAGCGCCTAGATCTCAGAGACTATAAGAGCTAGAGCAACCAAATTTGGCACACAGACTTCTATAGACCCCACGCAGGTCAAGTTTGTTTCAAATTTTTGCCACGCCTTTTTCCGCCTCTGTAAATCGCAAAAAACCACCACACGCACAGTTTTTAATATATTATAATTTTTTTATTAATTATCGTTAACTACTATTATTACCTATCATCCTACTAAATCGTAACAAGAGCGGACAAACAGAAAGGTAGTAATGGCTAATTAAAGTTTTTAAAAAATATAAGTGCCTAAAAGCATGCAATAAAAAATGTTAAAAAATTCATTAAAATAAGTAACGGGTATCCTAGAGTCGGGCGCTCGACTATAGCCTTTCCCACTTGTTTTAATATTTATTTTTTGCCAGATAACGATTTTGAGGCAAACGGCTCTTTCTTTTGTTTTTAAAAAATACAACAATTTAAATCTTAATTTTTAGCGCTTTAACCACTCTTTATGAAATAATTAGTATTAAATAATACTCTTTACTTGATTCTGAGACCATATACAAATTTAAAAAAATCAGTTTACTCTGTAGTCTTTTCCACTACTTTAACTTTCTGCTATAATTACGTTTATACCAAAATTTAATCATGGAGTTCCCTCTAACAATAGGAACCTTGTGTTAAAAGAAAATGACATAAATTTCCGCCCTAACGAAGTTTTTAATACGCTTTATAGTCCAGCGATTTGTCCAATTGGCAGATCATAAAATTATGATCATGATTTTTGAAAAACACACACACACACAGGCAGAAAGAAAAAGCGAGAACAATCGAATCGAATGTGATGCTAGTTTATGTGCCAAACAAAATATGAGGTCATTAAAAATAAATCATATGACAGTGCAAAGGGTTCGTGAATAACTGACTAACCCTTTTGGCAATGCCAAAAGTGAACTGAATTGGGATTCAGGTAACGGCCAGTCAAGTGTGCAAATATGCATTAAACAACACGCGACTCGCCAAAATTCACAACTCAACTCAAAATTTTGTAGAGTCAGAAGCTGCCACTTGAGCGTAGGGAGGAGGATTAAAAAAAATCAAAAATAAAAAAAAAGTCTCCCCCTTTTGTTTGTGATTTTGTGAGCCTTTGTTTTTGGTTTTTAAAACCGTTTTATTAGCTCATATCGATAGCAGACTGTCTGACTTCCGGTTGTTCAGGTAGACGACGAGGGAGTTGAAAATCAAATATCAAATACAAAATCAAAGCAAACAAAGTAAACAGCAGCTGACCAAAATAGTTGGCCATTAATTGCGGCTAATTGCTCAGCGATAAGACGGCTAAACTGAAATTGTAACCAAGAAACTTGTGCTCGTAAATTCAGTCAACCGATTAAAACTATATCAGGTATTTGCAAGTGGGCGTATCTTTTGAGAACTGGCCCGAAGTCAACATATTAATTCAGAGAGGCCAAGCGAATCTCATTAAAGATACGATCTCGAAGACATAATGCATCGATATATGAAACAATAATTAAATAAAAAATTGCATTTCTTTATTTATTTAGCGTCTGTGGAAATTCAATTTGAATAAACAGTTTATTAAGTTGTAAGTTTAAATGTCAAAAAATACAAAAAAAAAAAAAACAATATTTAAGTGCCATAAAATTGGAGAACATTTTTAAAAATAATCAAATATTTGTTGCCTGAATCGAGCAAACCTCTAAAATACCCAGTCGGGTCAATAAGTATTAATATAAGCATAAGTTTAAGCGTAAGTATAAGTTTTATAAATATTAGATGATAAAATCATAAATTAATCCCATCTCTTGAATAATTTTTTCCTTTTTTAAGAAATTTAATAAAATAACTTTTTTAATGTACTTACAAATTATAAATTAAGCTTAGTGCATTCTTTTTGATTTTTGGTATAAAGCAGTTGTAATTCAACTTATCCCGCAAATTTCTTTTTTAGATTAATTATTTAAATCTTATAAAAAAAACCTCTTTACGAGGTAAAAGTCTAGTGACGAAAACAGTTATATGCCCCAAAATTTCTGATATCCAATTTTGTGACGAATAATATTAAGTTTGACATAAAAATTATTTTAAAAAAAATTTTGGCACTCGGCACATTGCGCCAAAATGTCTCAATTCTTCATACCAAATAAAACTCAATGTTTTGCGCAGTGCCGAATGCAAAAATTTTTTTTTAAATAATTTTTATGTCAAACTTAATATTATTCGTCACAAAATTGGATATCAGAAATTTTGGGGCATATAACTGTTTTCGTCACTAGACTTTTACCTCGTAAAGAGGTTTTTTTTATAAGATATCAGAAATTTTTGAATAAGATATCAGAAATTTTGAAATTTCATTCTATCAACTTTAATTATTTTTTGTACAAGCTAAAACAAACTGTCTGCCAACACTGGTTCCCTTAAAACACACATGCCAAGCGCAAAAGCTAGTAGCACTCTCAAACTCTGGCTGCTATGACACTTTGCTGATGCTGTATGCATGCTACTGCATATGTACATGTAGTAGTGTAAAGGTAAAAGGTATATTCAGTTAATAAGTAATATCTTCCAAACCCATCGGTAAAATTTTGTGTCATATATCAAAAAACGGGAAATTTTACACACTACGACATATTGAAAGCTAAAAAAAATCGTTAGCGTCGTTTTCTCAAAAACCGCCAAAATCTGGGACAAAATATCTTATTTGACCTATTGATTTTTACCTATGCACTTTAGAACAAAGTTAGAAGGTTTGCCTAAAAGCCCTTCAAAATACCTTTCCAACGATGCATAGATCACGTCTGTAGCTCATATCGTTTGGATGCTATATTTTAACGGTTTTTAGCGATTTCCCGCTAAACTAGCTTTTTTTCGAAAAAGTCGTAGAACAAACGTTTCAAATTAATTGCATTTAAGCATTAAAAAAAAAAAAGTTTTGTCCGTGCCAGGATTTGAACCCGAAACCCGAGCTGAGAATTCATGAAAAAATCGGACGCTCTACACTTTGCGCCACTGGCGATCATTAAGGACGCCTGTCTAATTATAGATTTCATTGTTACTGGACTGTTAGTCAAATGTAATTGCTGCTGCTGTCCTATTTCAATTCAAAGTAAAACGTATATATTCAGTTAATAGGTTATATCTTCCAAACCAATCAACATAAATTTATGAATGATATATCAAAAAACGCGAAATTTTACAAGCTCAAACATATTGCAAATTAAAAAAAATCGTAGGCAGCGTTTTCTCAAAAACCGCCAAAATCTGGGACAAAATATCTTATTTCACCTGTTGATTTTTACCTATGCACTTTAGAAAAAAAGTTTGAAGGCTTGCCTAAAAGTCCTTCAAAATACCTTTCCAACGATACATAGATCACGTCTGTAGCTCATATCGTTTGGATGCTATAGCGGTTTTAATTTTAACGGTTTTTAGCGATTTCCCGCTAAACTAGCTTTTTTTCGAAAAAGTCGTAGAACAAACGTTTCTAGATTTTTGATCGGGAACAAGTCCTCATTCAAACTTTTAAGCTAAATTTACGATTTGATCCAAACAAACAGACAAACAGACAAACAGACAAACAGACAAACAAACAAACAAACAAACAAACAGACTGACTTTTCATCTCGTTTTGAAAGGGGCACCAAAAATTTCAAAATTAATTATCTTCTGAACCAGTGATCGGATTTTGATGATCAAGGTGTCATTCGACGCGTATTTTTGATTAGAATAGTAAAAAATTAAAATAAAAATCAAAAAGGCTCCAACGGCCCCATTAGCTCCAATAATTTAAATTTTTCCCCTCCCACTTACACCTGTTTATCTCACGAACCAGGTGAGTTTCTAAAAGTCTTAGTATGCACATTTGTAAGTTAAGTTAATACCTTGCGATCGGTATATAACTCGACTTGATCGGACAGTCATAGCAAATTTTCCATTCTTCCTGTGTATATATGCTAGTCGCCTTCGCACCCTTCGTGCTGCTTTCGTCACTAGCGCGGACTGCCGTCCGCAGTGATATGCAATTTATAATTAAGTTGTAAATATATTATCAAAATATTCAATGTTATGCTTTCTGTCAATGTGAATGTAGATACTTATTTATTGATAAGTAATGTTTTAAAATTTAACTAAACATTGGGATTCTATATTTATGCGCAGCTATTCAGCATCTTAATAATCATTTGTTTAAAGTGCCAAAATGACTGTCGTTTCTATTACTGTTTCCACCAGTGTATGTAGTTGCATGCCATGACCTATTAATCAGGGAAAATGAAGTTGGCGAAAGGAATCGTTGTCGCCACATTCGCAGCTCATTAAGTTGTGCCACTGTTGGCTTTTAATTAGCATTAACCAATCATCGAATCTAACTGGCAGCTACCTGACTAAATTAAGTTGCATCCAGTTTTTGGTTTCTGTTCAACTATTTAACAAATTAAAAGAAAAAGCGACACAAGTCGCAGTCACAATTTGATTTGCAGTCCGCGATTAGCGACTGTGATTACATATTATATATTCAAATGATTGCCACTGGCTGTGATTGATTGATTGACTGTTTGACTGATGGTCCGTTAAGTGCAACAATCAGGTGGGTTCAACCTGTTGCAAGTGGCAACGGAAGCGAATGCAAATGTTGAATTGCATTGAATCTTTTGTGAGTATTTAAATACACTTAAATTAAATGTGCACAGTGGGAGTTGGCAATGTAAGTTAATTTATAAGCTTTTTAACATTTTACAGCTAACTGGAGACTAAAAAATACAAAACAAGTAACAGACAGTGACAGTTATAGACATTTGCATTGTAAATATACAGAGATCAGGAAGTTAATTAATTAAATGTAGATGAATGTTCTAAATATATTAAGGAGAATTAACAAATTTATTACTAATTCGAGCTCAGATTTTAAAATTATATTTTTGTATCCTACAAAATATTTCTGTTCTATAAAATAATATTGTGCAATTCAATAAAATTATATAGTTGTTTATTTGCTTTCAACTGTGAAAAGTCCATTTAAAGAAAAATATTTTTAAAATTTATAATTTGTAAAAAATATTTGTATATTAAAATTATTAGGCCTAGTAGATTTTTAAATAACATTTTCAATTTACAATTTCAAACGTTTAAAATATTTTAGAATTTTTATTACAAATTAAATTTTGTTATCGAAATTTGATTTAATAAAATAATTAAACAAATTTTAATGATTTTGGTATTTTTAAAGTATTTAACATTAATAAGGAACAGTTGTCAAGTGTCGTCTAAAGCTTAAATTTAAATTTTAAAGATTTATCGAATTTGAAAAACCTAGAAATGAAATCTTTAAGGAATTCAAAGCTTTCAATTATATTCAATTATTTAAGTAGAATACAATCGAATTTAGAATTAAATACTTAAATTCTGATGTGGTTACACTTAACTTTGGCTTAAGTGCTTAAAGGTAGAATACATATGTAATCAAAGGAATACCTTTAATGCCTTCAAGCATTTTTCCTATATTTCAAATAGTCTTTTCAGTATGTGTTGCATGTTTTTCCCCACTTTCTTCCATCTCAACACGCTCTAATTGTGCAAATTCCCACAATTTAGTTTGTTTTTCTCTCTCTCTGTCTCTGTCTCTTGGAGAATTAGAGCGAAACTGAGAATTGCCACTGTTAACAGTTAACACTCTGGCCGACACAATGGGATGCCTTTTGGCTGAATTTTTCCCAGACTCGGACTCGGAAAGGGTTGCCCAACGTTAAAGCGCAAACAATGCAATAGAAAATCCATTTTCCACCAAAAAAAAAAAAATTGTAGAAAAGAAAAACTAACAACAACAGCCACGAAGCCAAATAAACAAACAAAGCAAAGGCACAAGGAAAACTAAACAGAAAACAGAAAACGTGAAATGGAAAAAAGAAAATAGAAAAGTGCTTGCCGAATTTTGGATGAGTTGTGGCTAGAGAGAGCGAGTGAGAGAGAGAGTTAGAGTGAGAGAGACGGAGTTGAGTTCCCTAAGATTTTTCCATTCATTTGCGGGGCAATTGTGCGAGCACACATCCTCAGTCCTTCATCCTACATCCTTCATCCTTCATCCTTAGTGCTTAGTCCCTAATAAGTCTCTTCCCTCCTGCAGCCTCATTGTTGTTATCCTGCTGAGCAGGCAAGCAAAAGCAAAAAAGAAAGAAAGAGAATAACAAAAAAGGGAAACGAAAAGAAGGACAGCAAAAGTAGAGCACGGCCAACAACAACAACAACAACAACAACAACAAAAAGTGGAACAACAACAACAACATTAAGGTCTAAGGACTCGCAGCATGAAATCAATTTGTGGCAGCTACTTAAAGTGCAACACGCACTTCATAAAATCGAACTTGCCACTGACTCCCCCCCCCCATCCCCTATTGGACAATCTCTCCCCGCCCCGTCCCCTTGTTGCAACATGATTTGCCTATTAACAAAAAAAAAAAAAAATGCAAAAAATGTGACAAAAATTTATTTGCTTTTAGCGAAATACAATTTAATTACCTCAACATGGCAAAAAAAAAACTATTAAAGATAAACGATAATGATCGACTAACTAATACCCTTGTCATTAGTTTATAGCTATAATAATCCTAGATATAATTAGTTAAATACCTAAAATCCTAACACCTCTAGTTTTAAT
>JAWNPO010000323.1:0-19342 GCA_035047525.1 Drosophila quinaria | reverse complement strand
TCTCAGCTCGGGTTTCGGGTTCAAATCCAGACAGTGTGTTACTGTTTAATAACAATGCGGGTCTTCATGTATTTAAATAAATTAAACTATTCGAGTCGTACTGCAACACATTTTAATTGTATGTGCTTTTATTCTTTTTATTGTATGAATTGAATTGTTTAATTTTAAATAAAGAAATGTGCAGCAAATAATTTGGATATTTAAGTATCGGTCTGCAATATCGATAGTAATATGATTGCTAAATATGAAATGTAAAAATATATGTAAATTAAAAATAAAGTTATGGAATAGTTTTAAATTCAATAAAATAGTATAAACTTAACATTGAATAAAAATAAAACAAAAAAAGAAAAGTGTCCATCTATTATCGTTCGTTCCATTATCGTTCAATAGTTCGTTCGAGTCCTTTTATAGGTCAGTAGTTCGTTCGAGTCGTTTGAGTCGTTCAATAGTTCGTTCGAATCCCATTATCGCTTGTTATATTTAAAAATAGAATTGAAAATAAAAGCCAATTTGCGATTTTAAAAATAAAAACAATAAAATTCATACTTTAATCCAATTTGTCTGAGTATTAATCTTCTCCGAAGATAATAAAAATCAAAAACGAAAAAAAATTGCTTCAAGCAAAATAGTAACATTTGTGTTTTGGAAAAAATATCAGTCCAATTCTGCCTGCCAACGAGAAAAAGTAATAGAAATTAGCATACAGGCATATAATGAAAAGCTTACCTATTCTATATTGTTGTGTATGAAAATCAATGTCTACTTTATCAGGTTGCTGACCTGTAATGGGATTCGATCGAGCTATTGAACGACTCAAACGACTCGAACGACTCAAACGAACTATTGAATGAACGAACTAAGCAACTGAACTACTGAACTATAAGACCTACAATCAGGGATTTAGTTCGTTCGTTCACTTTGGTGAATAGTTCAATCGAACTTAGTACGAACGATACGATACAACTCTAACGATCATAGCAAAATGTATCAGCAACAAGGACGTTTGTATGTAAGTATACATCTTAAGACTTAATAATTTCAGTTGAATATTAATAAAGTTTTTTTTTTTTTGAATTTCAGAAGTGGCAGCCGGAATGGAATAGTTGTGGCCGTGGACGTGGACGCGGCCGCGGCTATGGAGGATGGCGCCAATTTGGGCCGCCATCAACCCATGTATGCCCATGCGATTGCCACAAGGCATGTGGCAAATGTTGCCTGGGATGGGAGGCCGCTCCCCCTGCAGCCCCAGCAGTCAACACCGTACCTGCTGCGGCTCCAACAGGGTGGGTCAGAGTGGACGACTTAAGAGAGCTAGGCTTGGCCCCGATGTTGATTCAGCCTATGGCCGAACCAGCGCAGGCGCCGATGCAGCGCATGGCGCCGATGCAGCCCATGGTGCAACCTATACCCCCACCACCACCAGGCTGGATCCAGCTTGATGCTGATGGAAATGTGCCATCGGCTCAGCCGCGTTAAAAATGTAACGGTGCCAAGTTGACGCATTTAGTCTTAAAAAGACCCAATAAAAAATGATATAAATGAATTTAAATAGACTTTTAATTTTTTCTAAGCATTTCTTAGGTTTTTGAATCATGCATGTAAATTGTAAAACGCATGAATTTAATCCGCGTCGATTAAGCGTGATGTCACATTCTGAGAATTTTGTGTTTGCGCTCTTTAATAAATTGTTTTCTTCGAAATTAAACGGTACTTTTCTGATGTTGCCATATCGATTTAAAAAAGCAGTGTTCCAATTTGTTCGTCGAATTTGTTGTGCCTATTTTGTACAAAAAGGGTGGCAGCTCTGGCAGAACTGTTAAAGAATACTGTATATAAATATTATTTATTTAGGTGCACTCATGTAGCGTATATATAATGTTGGGCCATTTCACAGTCGTGCTGGCATTTATTTCGATTTTCACTTCTTTTGTGGCTGGAGGATCAGATGCAGGTTTCCTCGATATTCTAATAGACCAGGATCTACAACGGCTTATTGAGCAGCATTCACTGTTGGCTGGCACAAAGATCTATGTACATTAAACTGGAATGCACGTCGGATGATGAAGTGCCGTTAACCTTTAAACTTTAAGCTGACGAAGCATCCATGTCTCTTTGTTGTTTCCTTTGCCCAATGGCGCGATCTGCTGCGCATACAATTCTGGATCGGTGGCCTTCTTCAATGCCGAGTACCAGTGGCCAATACAGGCTATCCTCTTTATCATACCAAAATCGTTGCGGAGTCGTTAAGTTAAGTATATTGATTCTTTGGCAAAAAGTAATGTATTAATTGTATTATCCTGATTATAGGCCCCGACTGGGTCCCATGATGCATCGAGTTGTAGGCGTGGGTGCACTACACTTTCTACTTGTGTAGAGAGCTATTTGCGCATTACCAAAATCAAGATCGATCGGAGTGATCTGCTGGTGGCAACCATACCGTTGGCTGTCCTCGACACGGGCATTTGCTGGTGGATTTTTACGTCCTTGGTCCAAACCACAAGAACGCTGCGACTGCGCAGGTAACTAGCTTCTTGCTCCCCAAATACATTTTATTAATCATGTTTGTTATTTCAGGAACATGGTCAAGCTATTGCTATACAGACACTTCACCAATACGCTGATACTTGCAGTTATTGCCTTTGTAATCTTCATGTTGTTTGCATTGCGTATGCACAGAACCGAAAGCTGCACACCTGTAAGTTGATTATCTCGGCTTAGGGATCGATTTGCTATTGCTATTCACATTTCAGGGCTGGCGTGATATCTGGATAGATACGGGCTTCTGACATATGCTGTTCTCGGTGCTCCTGCTGGTCATCATGATACTGTGGCGACCCACAAACAACAATCAACGTTATGCGTTTACGCCGCTGCTCGACAATCCCGAGGATGAAGACGAAGATGGTATATCTCGAAAGAATTTAATGTTTATTCAAACTCACATTTGCTTTTCATTCATTGCAGATGTGGAGGAACAGTTTGTGGCGGATGGGTATGGCGTTTAAATGCGTGGCACACATCAGAATGGCGGAAGAAGAACTCCAACGAATTCCCGTACAGCTACCAACACTGAGGAGGATGACCTGCGATGGGTGGAAGAGAATTTACCATCTGCAATGGGGGATTCAGCTCTGCCAGTGCTGGATTCAGATGAGGAGATCATCAATACCAAATTTGAAGTTTCCAAAATACAATAAGCTAACAGACAGTTGCTAAATGTTGCACATTTATTTATAACTAAATATTTATAATGCACTTAAGTCAGCGATAAAGAAGAGAATAAGTTTGCTGGACAGCTGGCAGTCTGACCACGATCGCGGCTGCTCCTTATCTTCGAACTGCGACGTCTGACCGCATCCTTCTCCTATCCTGCTGTCCATTCAAAACGAACACAGTGCTGTTGCTTTTCTGGCCGACCAGTCACAGGCTTTTGAGCAGTCCGTGTAAAATATTGTATGTAATCAAAAACCAATCATATTTCGACCTCCTAAACAAATCTTAATTTATTCGTAATCGTAATCTTTTTTGTTGATACACAACATAACATGCATAGGGTTGCCACCTCGTAGAAATTTGAGCGATCAACAGGGCAAAGCCACTAACCTATCGAAATCTATTCTAAAATAGTAAGCAAAAAATTAAGGGGCATGCATAATCTTAATGCAACAAGCTAACTTGAAATTTTTAATATGTCTAATGAGTTGTCTTTTATGTAGCTAAGAGAATGTTTTTTTTTTCTATTTCGTAAACGATTTTTTTTATGTTGGGCAGTTAAAAAAAAAAAATCGATATGCATAACAAATATAATTTGCCAAATGTTCAATTGTTGAAATCGGCTGCGACAAATTGTTTAAATTGTATAGAAAAAGAAACAAATAAACTAATCTTTGCAAAGTTAGTTAAAGCATGCCATTCAACAAGGAGCAAAATTATATACATGTAAGTAAAAATCTTAATAAATAAAAAGTGAATGGCAATTTGTGTGTGTGTGTATGTGTGTGAGTGCTTCTGTAAGATCTGTGTTGACCTATGTAGGCTTTAATATAGACCTGTAGGCTTTACGCAATTCAGACATTGTCATACTTAAATGCTTAAATGCCAGGAAACCTGTCCTACAAACGATGAAATGCAGGTTCATTTTGTAGACACGTTAAGACAGCTGTCTCATGTCCGGCAACATACAGTGACTCCCAAAATATTTTACTCACAACTTTTAAAATCTTCAAATTTTAAATAATGTTCCGTTTTATTAAGCATAATATATTTTTTTTATATATATTTTTATATTATCTTAATAAAGGAAAAGCAAAGCATAACATAGTTTAAAATGTAATCAGTCAAAAAAATGTGATTGATTGAGAAAATTGTTATTTTTTCAAAAAGAATGAAGGAACCGTTTTTTCTGAGCTAAGTATTTTAAGTAATATTTTGACAAATTGCTAAAAACATAGTTGTTAACATTGTGAGTGAATGGAATCGTGTACATTTGTCATTTTATTTTTTTTCGATTTTACAATATATTAACCTTATTATCAATTCTTTTTTTTCAGGCGAAGACATTTACTAATGCATATTTTGTGTTAACGAAATATTAATGTTAACTAATAAGTTTTTGTTTTTACACGTAATCATTAGCTAAACTAATTAAAATAATAATTTTTAGAAAAATTCGAACGAAACAAAATAAAAAAAATAAAAATATATACAAATTAAATAAAAAAAAATAATTTTTAAAATTTGCAAAAAAAAAAAATTATTTACCGAAATTAACGAAAATCAAAAAAAAAAGTATATAAATAACATATAAAAATAAACAAATTGAAAATAAAAGAAATTTAAAAAATTAAAATTTTGGCAATTTAAAAAAAAGAACAATACAAAAATTGGAAATATACACAAAAACAAGTACAAAGGAAAAATATTAACAACTTTCAAGAAATTATGAAAAAAAAATAAAAGAAATTTAAAAAATTTAAAATTTGGCAATTGAAAAAAGAAAGAAAGAACAACACAAAATTTGAAGTGTACACAAAAACAAATACAAAAGAAAAATATTAAAAAAATAAAAATAAAAATAAAAAAATAAATACAAACATATTTATAAATTTAAAAGCTGTTTTAAAAGCATTTATACGTAAAAATAATTTTTTTCTTTATTCGTAAGCTACATTTATATATAAAATAATTCATAATAAAACATAACTATACGCAATTAAATACGAACAAATTACTTATTTAAAATGGCTGGGCGAAATAAAAATAAAATATTTAATTTAAAGAGAAAGATTATTTCGGAAACTGAAAGTGTCGATAGTAAAAAGGTAAAAACCAATAATTCACCAAATGAGTTAGATCATAAAATTAAATTATCAGACAAAGGAATAAGATCTCAAATGAATAGGGATTTAGAAACATCTAAACGTACTTCTCAAAGTATAAGAAAAGTTGCACAAAAAGTTCGTCTAAACAGAGAATCAGAGATGCAAGAACAAAGACAAAAAAGGCTCAAAAAAGAAAAAGCTAGGGCTACCACAAACAGAGCCTTAGAGACTGAAGAAGAGAAACTTAAACGCTTGGAAAAAGATGCAAAAAGGGCTACTTCCAAAAGAGAAAATGAAACAGATGATCAGAGAATTGAACGAATTGAAAAAGAAGCGCAAAGAACTATTATAAACAGAGCCTTAGAGACTGAAGAAGAGAGACTTAAACGCTTAGAAAAAGATGCAAAAAGGGCTACTTCCAAAAGAGAAAATGAAACAGAAGATCAGAGAATTGAACGAATTGAAAAAGAAGCGCAAAGAACTATTATAAACAGAGCCTTAGAGACTGAAGAAGAGAGACTTAAACGCTTAGAAAAAGATGCAAAAAGGGCTACTTCCAAAAGAGAAAATGAAACAGAAGATCAGAGAATTGAACGAATTGAAAAAGAAGCGCAAAGAACTATTATAAACAGAGCCTTAGAGACTGAAGAAGAGAGACTTAAACGCTTAGAAAAAGATGCAAAAAGGGCTACTTCCAAAAGAGAAAATGAAACAGAAGATCAGAGAATTGAACGAATTGAAAAAGAAGCGCAAAGAACTATTATAAACAGAGCCTTAGAGACTGAAGAAGAGAGACTTAAACGCTTAGAAAAAGATGCAAAAAGGGCTACTTCCAAAAGAGAAAATGAAACAGAAGATCAGAGAATTGAACGAATTGAAAAAGAAGCGCAAAGAACTATTATAAACAGAGCCTTAGAGACTGAAGAAGAGAGACTTAAACGCTTAGAAAAAGATGCAAAAAGGGCTACTTCCAAAAGAGAAAATGAAACAGAAGATCAGAGAATTGAACGAATTGAAAAAGAAGCGCAAAGAACTATTATAAAAAAAGCCTTAGAGACTGAAGAAGAGAGACTTAAACGCTTAGAAAAAGATGCAAAAAGGGCTACTTCCAAAAGAGAAAATGAAACAGAAGATCAGAGAATTGAACGAATTGAAAAAGAAGCGCAAAGAACTATTATAAACAGAGCCTTAGAGACTGAAGAAGAGAGACTTAAACGCTTGGAAAAAGAAGCTAATAGGGCTATATCAAACAGAGAAAATGAAACAGAAGATCAGAGATTTGAACGAATTGAAAAAGAAGCGCAAAGAATTATATTAAACAGAGCCTTAGAGACTGAAGAAGAGAGATTTAAACGCTTGGAAAAAGAAGCGAAAAGGGCTATGTCAAACAGAGAAAATGAAACAGAAGACCAGAGTCTTGAAAGACTCAAAAAAGACGCTCAAAGAGCTGAAATAAATCGGAACTCCGAGACTGAAGAACAACTAATTCAGAGACTCGAAAATCAAGCTCTAAGAAAACGAGTCAATCAAATGCACAACACTCAAATTTCAAAAAAAACATCAAATCAAACCAAAAAACTAATTAAAACAACGAAAAGAAATGTTAAAAATGTTGAAAGTATAAATGAAGAAAAAGATTCCGACTTTATAAGTCTTCGAAATTTGTTTCAATTAAATACAACTATATATGACTTGGTAAATAACATGATGAATATATGTGATAATAATAACAGAGTTGAGGTAGAAAATAATATTTCGAAAATTTTCCATCACAGAAATACAATAATAAATTCCTTTTGTAAAAATGTATGCATTCTTAAAGAGAAATTTAAGATCATTAAAATAAATATGGATTCCACTTCCAATCCAGAGTTTTCTTTACTATTTGGTCCATCATTGCATACACGATACTCGGAAGCATATTTTTCAAGCGCATCGCACAATCCTTTAAAACCAAAAACAACTTAAATTTTAAACTCGAACGGAAGAGCTGAAAATATTTTCGAAAATGAGCAACATACCATTGAAAAATGGAAATGCAATCCAGAAATATGCAATATTGATAAAACGACAATATCGCACCAATATATTTCACTTATAACAACTTTCATTAGTTTGAAACATGAAGAAATTCTCGGATTTTTTAAAAATATTGACAAATGCTCAAACAAAGTTGTCAAACAAGAGTTACCCCAACAAAAATCACCCGAAAAAGAAGATGATACCTATGACTACGTAAAAATGAAGAGAGGGCCACCAGGACTATTGCTATGAGCATGAGAACAATTGTCATTCTGTCTTGCTTTTTATACGACGACTATCTCCACATTTTCAATATATTCGACAAATTTTAAAATTAATGTACTCAATAAAAGTTGATTTGCGTAAAATTGATAATTTAACTATTGGACTGTTAACAGAGAATATTAATGAACTTAAAAATACAGCTGATCAGATAAATTTGAAATCCAAAAGCTATTCGGTAGACTCCTTTCCCTTTAGTCATGAAGGTGAAATATGGGATAAGTATGTACATGCATTTAAGGAGCTTAAAAAAAATGAGTGCCGAATTATGTGGCCAATACATCCATGCGCTTCATGCTTAACGTTATGCTCTGCAGAAAACTTAAAAGAAAATCCTGACAATTTTTTGAATAAATCACGTCATTTCCAACATTTATTAGATTATTATGAAAACGAGGAAGAATCTTTTTTCAATGATATGCGTATATGTCAATTCTGCCTTTTGAAATTTAAGAGCGGGTCAATACCTCCGACGTGCGTACTTAATAACTTACAATTTGATTCAGTCCCAGAATGCATTTCATGTTTAAATGAGTTTGAAAAATTATTTATTCAACGAGCAAAAGCATTTCAAGTGATTGCTAGAATGGATACAGTTATGGGTGGACATAATAAGCAACGACCAAGCTCCAATGTTATTAAGAAAATTAAGGGACGAGTTTTCCATTTACCATTACCCCTTGAAAATACTTTTGAAAAAGCTTCCGAGTCCAGAAGAAGCGATTCTTAAGAATCAAGATATTACGGTTATAGTAAGAGGTATTCCAAACAAAACTAGAAATGTGTGGCAATCACTAATTGATGTAAAAAAAATTTTTGAAGCGTTAAAATGGCTGAAAAATAATAATTCACTGTATTCCGATATTTCGCTTCCTTATAATGCAGAAGCCCTTCTAGATGGTGTTAATGTAGACTGTATATATGAATCATCAAATACAAATACAGATTCTGATAATAATATTAATGAACATGATTTGGAAGTTAATGATACTAACGATAGGGCAATGCTTACACAAAAAAAATGCTTCAGATGATTATTATCAGAATCTGTATTTGTATTTGATGATTCATATATACAGTCTACATTAACACCATCTAGAAGGGCTTCTGCATTATAAGGAAGCGAAATATCGGAATACAGTGAATTATTATTTTTCAGCCATTTTAACGCTTCAAAAATTTTTTTTACATCAATTAGTGATTGCCACACATTTCTAGTTTTGTTTGGAATACCTCTTACTATAACCGTAATATCTTGATTCTTCAGAATCGCTTCTTCTGGACTCTGAAGCTTTTTCAAAGTATTTTCAAGGGGTAATGGTAAATGGAAAACTCGTCCCTTAATTTTCTTAATAACATTGGAGCTTGGTCGTTGCTTATTATAACTGTATCCATTCTAGCAATCACTTGAAATGCTTTTGCTCGTTGAATAAATAATTTTTCAAACTCATTTAAACATGAAATGCATTCTGGGACTGAATCAAATTGTAAGTTATTAAGTACGCACGTCGGAGGTATTGACCCGCTCTTAAATTTCAAAAGGCAGAATTGACATATACGCATATCATTGAAAAAAGATTCTTCCTCGTTTTCATAATAATCTAATAAATGTTGGAAATGACGTGATTTATTCAAAAAATTGTCAGGATTTTCTTTTAAGTTTTCTGCAGAGCATAACGTTAAGCATGAAGCGCATGGATGTATTGGCCACATAATTCGGCACTCATTTTTTTTAAGCTCCTTAAATGCATGTACATACTTATCCCATATTTCACCTTCATGACTAAAGGGAAAGGAGTCTACCGAATAGCTTTTGGTTTTCAAATTTATCTGATCAGCTGTATTTTTAAGTTCATTAATATTCTCTGTTAACAGTCCAATAGTTAAATTATCAATTTTACGCAAATCAACTTTTATTGAGTATATTAATTTTAAAATTTGTCGAATATATGGAAAATGTGGAGATAGTCGTCGTATAAAAAGCAAGACAGAATGACAATTGTTCTCATGCTCATAGCAATAGTCCTGGTGGCCCTCTCTTAATTTTTTTACGTAGTCATAGGTATCATCTTCTTTTTCGGGTGATTTTTGTTGGGGTAACTCTTGTTTGACAACTTTGTTTGAGCATTTGTCAATATTTTTAAAAAATCCGAGAATTTCTTCATGTTTCAAACTAATGAAAGTTGTTATAAGTGAAATATATTGGTGCGATATTGTCGTTTTATCAATATTGCATATTTCTGGATTGCATTTCCATTTTTCAATGGTATGTTGCTCATTTTCGAAAATATTTTCAGCTCTTCCGTTCGAGTTTAAAATTAAAGTTGTTTTTGGTTTTAAAGGATTGTGCGATGCGCTTGAAAAATATGCTTCCGAGTGTCGTGTATGCAATGATGGACCAAATAGTAAAGAAAACTCTGGATTGGAAGTGGAATCCATATTTATTTTAATGATCTTAAATTTCTCTTTAAGAATGCATACATTTTTACAAAAGGAATTTATTATTGTATTTCTGTGATGGAAAATTTTCGAAATATTATTTTCT
Organism: Drosophila quinaria; assembly: GCA_035047525.1. Lineage (NCBI taxonomy): Eukaryota > Metazoa > Arthropoda > Insecta > Diptera > Drosophilidae > Drosophila > Drosophila quinaria. The sequence continues at coordinate 9,169 of JAWNPO010000323.1, read as the reverse complement.
ACCTCAACTCTGTTATTATTATCACATAAATTCATCATGTTATTTACCAAGTCATATATAGTTGTATTTAATTGAAACAAATTTCGAAGACTTATAAAGTCGGAATCTTTTTCTTCATTTATACTTTCAACATTTTTAACATTTCTTTTCGTTTTTTTAATTAGTTTTTTGGTTTGATTTGTTGTTTTTTTTGAAATTTGAGTGTTGTGCATTTGATTGACTCGTTTTCTTAGAGCTTGATTTTCAAGTCTCTGAATTAGTTGTTCTTCAGTCTCGGAGTTCCGATTTATATCAGCTCTTTGAGCGTCTTTTTTGAGTCTTTCAAGACTCTGGTCTTCTGTTTCATTTTCTCTGTTTGACATAGCCCTTTTCGCTTCTTTTTCCAAGCGTTTAAATCTCTCTTCTTCAGTCTCTAAGGCTCTGTTTAATATAATTCTTTGCGCTTCTTTTTCAATTCGTTCAAATCTCTGATCTTCTGTTTCATTTTCTCTGTTTGATATAGCCCTATTAGCTTCTTTTTCCAAGCGTTTAAGTCTCTCTTCTTCAGTCTCTAAGGCTCTGTTTATAATAGTTCTTTGCGCTTCTTTCTCAATTCGTTCAATTCTCTGATCTTCTGTTTCATTTTCTCTTTTGGAAGTAGCCCTTTTTGCATCTTTTTCTAAGCGTTTAAGTCTCTCTTCTTCAGTCTCTAAGGCTCTTTTTATAATAGTTCTTTGCGCTTCTTTTTCAATTCGTTCAATTCTCTGATCTTCTGTTTCATTTTCTCTTTTGGAAGTAGCCCTTTTTGCATCTTTTTCTAAGCGTTTAAGTCTCTCTTCTTCAGTCTCTAAGGCTCTGTTTATAATAGTTCTTTGCGCTTCTTTTTCAATTCGTTCAATTCTCTGATCTTCTGTTTCATTTTCTCTTTTGGAAGTAGCCCTTTTTGCATCTTTTTCTAAGCGTTTAAGTCTCTCTTCTTCAGTCTCTAAGGCTCTGTTTATAATAGTTCTTTGCGCTTCTTTTTCAATTCGTTCAATTCTCTGATCATCTGTTTCATTTTCTCTTTTGGAAGTAGCCCTTTTTGCATCTTTTTCCAAGCGTTTAAGTTTCTCTTCTTCAGTCTCTAAGGCTCTGTTTGTGGTAGCCCTAGCTTTTTCTTTTTTGAGCCTTTTTTGTCTTTGTTCTTGCATCTCTGATTCTCTGTTTAGACGAGCTTTTTGTGCAACTTTTCTTATACTTTGAGAAGTACGTTTAGATGTTTCTAAATCCCTATTCATTTGAGATCTTATTCCTTTGTCTGATAATTTAATTTTATGATCTAACTCATTTGGTGAATTATTGGTTTTTACCTTTTTACTATCGACACTTTCAGTTTCCGAAATAATCTTTCTCTTTAAATTAAATATTTTATTTTTATTTCGCCCAGCCATTTTAAATAAGTAATTTGTTCGTATTTAATTGCGTATAGTTATGTTTTATTATGAATTATTTTATATATAAATGTAGCTTACGAATATAGAAAAAAATTATTTTTACGTATAAATGCTTTTAAAACAGCTTTTAAATTTATAAATATGTTTGTATTTATTTTTTTATTTTTTTTTATTTTTTTAATATTTTTCTTTTGTATTTGTTTTTGTGTACATTTCAAATTTTGTGTTGTTCTTTCTTTCTTTTTTCAATTGCCAAATTTTAAATTTTTTAAATTTCTTTTATTTTTTTTTCATAATTTCTTGAAAGTTGTTAATATTTTTCTTTTGTACTTGTTTTTGTGTATATTTCCAATTTTTGTATTGTTCTTTTTTTTAAATTGCCAAAATTTTAATTTTTTAAATTTCTTTTATTTTCAATTTGTTTATTTTTAAATGTTATTTATATACTTTTTTTTTTGATTTTCGTTAATTTCGGTAAATAATTTTTTTTTTTTGCAAATTTTAAAAATTATTTTTTTTTATTTAATTTGTATATATTTTTATTTTTTTTATTTTGTTTCGTTCGAATTTTTCTAAAAATTATTATTTTAATTAGTTTAGCTAATGATTACGTGTAAAAACAAAAACTTATTAGTTAACATTAATATTTCGTTAAACACAAAATATGCATTAGTAAATGTCTTCGCCTTAAAAAAAAAGAATTGATAATAAGGTTAATATATTGTAAAATCGAAAAAAAATAAAATGACAAATGTACACAATTCCATTCACTCACAATGTTAACAACTATGTTTTTAGCAATTTGTCAAAATATTACTTAAAATACTTAGCTCAGAAAAAACGGTTCCTTCATTCTTTTTGAAAAAATAACAATTTTCTCAATCAATCACATTTTTTTGACTGATTACATTTTAAACTATGTTATGCTTTGCTTTTCCTTTATTAAGATAATATAAAAATATATATAAAAAAAATATATTATGCTTAATAAAACGGAACATTATTTAAAATTTGAAGATTTTAAAAGTTGTGAGTAAAATATTTTGGGAGTCACTGTATGTTGCCGGACATGAGACAGCTGTCTTAACGTGTCTACAAAATGAACCTGCATTTCATCGTTTGTAGGACAGGTTTCCTGGCATTTAAGCATTTAAGTATGACAATGTCTGAATTGCGTAAAGCCTACAGGTCTATATTAAAGCCTACATAGGTCAACACAGATCTTACAGAAGCACTCACACACATACACACACACACAAATTGCCATTCACTTTTTATTTATTAAGATTTTTACTTACATGTATATAATTTTGCTCCTTGTTGAATGGCACGCTTTAACTAACTTTGCAAAGATTAGTTTATTTGTTTCTTTTTCTATACAATTTAAACAATTTGTCGCAGCCGATTTCAACAATTGAACATTTGGCAAATTATATTTGTTATGCATATCGATTTTTTTTTTTTAACTGCCCAACATAAAAAAAATCGTTTACGAAATAGAAAAAAAAAACATTCTCTTAGCTACATAAAAGACAACTCATTAGACATATTAAAAATTTCAAGTTAGCTTGTTGCATTAAGATTATGCATGCCCCTTAATTTTTTGCTTACTATTTTAGAATAGATTTCGATAGGTTAGTGGCTTTGCCCTGTTGATCGCTCAAATTTCTACGAGGTGGCAACCCTATGCATTTTATGTTGTGTATCAACAAAAAAGATTACGATTACGAATAAATTAAGATTTGTTTAGGAGGTCGAAATATGATTGGTTTTTGATTACATACAATATTTTACACGGACTGCTCAAAAGCCTGTGACTGGTCGGCCAGAAAAGCAACAGCACTGTGTTCGTTTTGAATGGACAGCAGGATAGGAGAAGGATGCGGTCAGACGTCGCAGTTCGAAGATAAGGAGCAGCCGCGATCGTGGTCAGACTGCCAGCTGTCCAGCAAACTTATTCTCTTCTTTATCGCTGACTTAAGTGCATTATAAATATTTAGTTATAAATAAATGTGCAACATTTAGCAACTGTCTGTTAGCTTATTGTATTTTGGAAACTTCAAATTTGGTATTGATGATCTCCTCATCTGAATCCAGCACTGGCAGAGCTGAATCCCCCATTGCAGATGGTAAATTCTCTTCCACCCATCGCAGGTCATCCTCCTCAGTGTTTGTAGCTGTACGGGAATTCGTTGGAGTTCTTCTTCCGCCATTCTGATGTGTGCCACGCATTTAAACGCCATACCCATCCGCCACAAACTGTTCCTCCACATCTGCAATGAATGAAAAGCAAATGTGAGTTTGAATAAACATTAAATTCTTTCGAGATATACCATCTTCGTCTTCATCCTCGGGATTGTCGAGCAGCGGCGTAAACGCATAACGTTGATTGTTGTTTGTGGGTCGCCACAGTATCATGATGACCAGCAGGAGCACCGAGAACAGCATATGTCAGTATTTTTTATATTTTTATTATATTTTATTATATTTTTTCCTAATTTAAGTTAGTTGTTGTATTTTCATGAAGTCTAGTGTTAGTTAGGTTTAGGGCGAAGCGAGAGCGCAATAAAGCTTTCGTCATTCGCTTTGAGAGCGAATTCGCCTCGCTTCGCCACAGTAGGGTAAAGCTAGGCTTAAGAAAAATGAAGTAACTAGTTGTCGAAATACAATTATAACGTATGCACAATCGCTGTCGCTGTCTTAAATTACTTTAAAAGCCACCACTTTCGTAGTTTGTTTAATAAATAATATTAAACTAATCATATAAACTCATATGATTTTTCACCCGTATCTATCCAGATATCACGCCAGCCCTGAAATGTGAATAGCAATAGCAAATCGATCCCTAAGCCGAGATAATCAACTTATACAGGTGTGCAGCTTTCGGTTCTGTGCATACGCAATGCAAACAACATGAAGATTACAAAGGCAATAACTGCAAGTATCAGCGTATTGGTGAAGTGTCTGTACAGCAATAGCTTGACCATGTTCCTGAAATAACAAACATGATTAATAAAATGTATTTGGGGAGCAAGAAGCTAGTTACCTGCGCAGTCGCAGCGTTCTTGTGGTTTGGACCAAGGACGTAAAAATCCACCAGCAAATGCCCGTGTCGAGGACAGCCAACGGTATGGTTGCCAACAGCAGATCACTCCGATCGATCTTGATTTTGGTAATGCGCAAATAGCTCTCTACACAAGTAGAAAGTGTAGTGCACCCACGCCTACAACTCGATGCATCATGGGACCCAGTCGGGGCCTATAATCAGGATAATACAATTAATACATTACTTTTTGCCAAAGAATCAATATACTTAACTTAACGACTCCGCAACGATTTTGGTATGATAAAGAGGATAGCCTGTATTGGCCACTGGTACTCGGCATTGAAGAAGGCCACCGATCCAGAATTGTATGCGCAGCAGATCGCGCCATTGGGCAAAGGAAACAACAAAGAGACATGGATGCTTCGTCAGCTTAAAGTTTGAAGGTTAACGGCACTTCATCATCCGACGTGCATTCCAGTTTAATGTACATAGATCTTTGTGCCAGCCAACAGTGAATGCTGCTCAATAAGCCGTTGTAGATCCTGGTCTATTAGAATATCGAGGAAACCTGCATCTGATCCTCCAGCCACAAAAGAAGTGAAAATCGAAATAAATGCCAGCACGACTGTGAAATGGCCCAACATTATATATACGCTACATGATTGCACCTAAATAAATAATATTTATATACAGTATTCTTTAACAGTTCTGCCAGAGCTGCCACCCTTTTTGTACAAAATAGGCACAACAAATTCGACGAACAAATTGGAACATTGCTTTTTTAAATCGATATGGCAACATCAGAAAAGTACCGTTTAATTTCGAAGAAAACAATTTATTAAAGAGCGCAAACACAAAATTCTCAGAATGTGACGTCACGCTTAATCGACGCGGATTAAATTCATGCGTTTTTTACAATTTACATGCATGATTCAAAAACCTAAGAAATGCTTAGAAAAAATTAAAAGTCTATTTAAATTCATTTATATCATTTTTTATTGGGTCTTTTTAAGACTAAATGCGTCAACTTGGCACCGTTACATTTTTAACGCGGCTGAGCCGATGGCACATTTCCATCAGCATCAAGCTGGATCCAGCCTGGTGGTGGTGGGGGTATAGGTTGCACCATGGGCTGCTTTGGCGCCATGCGCTGCATCGGCGCCTGCGCTGGTTCGGCCATAGGCTGAATCAACATCGGGGCCAAGCCTAGCTCTCTTAAGTCGTCCACTCTGACCCACCCTGTTGGAGCCGCAGCAGGTACGGTGTTGACTGCTGGGGCTGCAGGGGGAGCGGCCTCCCATCCCAGGCAACATTTGCCACATGCCTTGTGGCAATCGCATGGGCATACATGGGTTGATGGCGGCCCAAATTGGCGCCATCCTCCATAGCCGCGACCGCGTCCACGTCCACGGCCACAACTATTCCATTCCGGCTGCCACTTCTGAAATTCAAAAAAAAAAAAACTTTATTAATATTCAACTGAAATTATTAAGTCTTAAGATGTATACTTACATACAAACGTCCTTGTTGCTGATACATTTTGCTATGATCGTTAGAGTTGTATCGTATCGTTCGTACTAAGTTCGATTGAACTATTCACCAAAGTGAACGAACGAACTAAATCACTGATTGTAGGTCTTATAGTTCAGTAGTTCAGTTGCTTAGTTCGTTCATTCAATAGTTCGTTTGAGTCGTTCGAGTCGTTTGAGTCGTTCAATAGCTCGATCGAATCCCATTACAGGTCAGCAACCTGATAAAGTAGACATTGATTTTCATACACAACAATATAGAATAGGTAAGCTTTTCATTATATGCCTGTATGCTAATTTCTATTACTTTTTCTCGTTGGCAGGCAGAATTGGACTGATATTTTTTCCAAAACACAAATGTTACTATTTTGCTTGTAGCAATTTTTTTTCGTTTTTGATTTTTATTATCTTCGGAGAAGATTAATACTCAGACAAATTGGATTAAAGTATGAATTTTATTGTTTTTATTTTTAAAATCGCAAATTGGCTTTTATTTTCAATTCTATTTTTAAATATAACAAGCGATAATGGGATTCGAACGAACTATTGAACGACTCAAACGACTCGAACGAACTACTGACCTATAAAAGGACTCGAACGAACTATTGAACGATAATGGAACGAACGATAATAGATGGACACTTTTCTTTTTTTGTTTTATTTTTATTCAGTGTTAAGTTTATACTATATAGAAAAAAAAAGCATTCTCTTAGCTACATAAAAGACAACTCATTAGACATATTAAAAATTTCAAGTTAGCTTGTTGCATTAAGATTATGCATGCCCCTTAATTTTTTGCTTACTATTTTAGAATAGATTTCGATAGGTTAGTGGCTTTGCCCTGTTGATCGCTCAAATTTCTACGAGGTGGCAACCCTATGCATGTTATGTTGTGTATCAACAAAAAACATTACGATTACGAATAAATTAAGATTTGTTTAGGAGGTCGAAATATGATTGGTTTTTGATTACATACAATATTTTACACGGACTGCTCAAAAGCCTGTGACTGGTCGGCCAGAAAAGCAACAGCACTGTGTTCGTTTTGAATGGACAGCAGGATAGGAGAAGGATGCGGTCAGACGTCGCAGTTCGAAGATAAGGAGCAGCCGCGATCGTGGTCAGACTGCCAGCTGTCCAGCAAACTTATTCTCTTCTTTATCGCTGACTTAAGTGCATTATAAATATTTAGTTATAAATAAATGTGCAACATTTAGCAACTGTCTGTTAGCTTATTGTATTTTGGAAACTTCAAATTTGGTATTGATGATCTCCTCATCTGAATCCAGCACTGGCAGAGCTGAATCCCCCATTGCAGATGGTAAATTCTCTTCCACCCATCGCAGGTCATCCTCCTCAGTGTTTGTAGCTGTACGGGAATTCGTTGGAGTTCTTCTTCCGCCATTCTGATGTGTGCCACGCATTTAAACGCCATACCCATCCGCCACAAACTGTTCCTCCACATCTGCAATGAATGAAAAGCAAATGTGAGTTTGAATAAACATTAAATTCTTTCGAGATATACCATCTTCGTCTTCATCCTCGGGATTGTCGAGCAGCGGCGTAAACGCATAACGTTGATTGTTGTTTGTGGGTCGCCACAGTATCATGATGACCAGCAGGAGCACCGAGAACAGCATATGTCAGTATTTTTTATATTTTTATTATATTTTATTATATTTTTTCCTAATTTAAGTTAGTTGTTGTATTTTCATGAAGTCTAGTGTTAGTTAGGTTTAGGGCGAAGCGAGAGCGCAATAAAGCTTTCGTCATTCGCTTTGAGAGCGAATTCGCCTCGCTTCGCCACAGTAGGGTAAAGCTAGGCTTAAGAAAAATGAAGTAACTAGTTTTCGAAATACAATTATAACGTATGCACAATCGCTGTCGCTGTCTTAAATTACTTTAAAAGCCACCACTTTCGTAGTTTGTTTAATAAATAATATTAAACTAATCATATAAACTCATATGATTTTTCACCCGTATCTATCCAGATATCACGCCAGCCCTGAAATGTGAATAGCAATAGCAAATCGATCCCTAAGCCGAGATAATCAACTTATACAGGTGTGCAGCTTTCGGTTCTGTGCATACGCAATGCAAACAACATGAAGATTACAAAGGCAATAACTGCAAGTATCAGCGTATTGGTGAAGTGTCTGTACAGCAATAGCTTGACCATGTTCCTGAAATAACAAACATGATTAATAAAATGTATTTGGGGAGCAAGAAGCTAGTTACCTGCGCAGTCGCAGCGTTCTTGTGGTTTGGACCAAGGACGTAAAAATCCACCAGCAAATGCCCGTGTCGAGGACAGCCAACGGTATGGTTGCCAACAGCAGATCACTCCGATCGATCTTGATTTTGGTAATGCGCAATTTATTTAAATACATGAAGACCCGCATTGTTATTAAACAATAACACACTGTCTGGTAACACTGGGTGCTCATGCAATGCACAAGTATGAAGATCAATTTTATTATTTGCGATATTAAACAATTCAATAATTAATTATATAATTAAGAGAATTAAAAACACATTCAATCGGAGACGTTGCAATAAAACTTTAATAGTTTAATTCATATGAATAAATTAAAGCTCACATTGTTGCAAGACAAAACCAAACTGTCTGGCAGCACTGGATATTTTCGCTTCACATAAATATTTTATTTATATATGCTTCTCGCATTGTTAGTTTGCTATGAGGTTTTCGATATGCACACAGACAGATCTGACTACAGCGATTCTTTATTTTGCAGCTAAGATTTCAGCCAACACCTTTTTTAAATTTTAGCGGATCATATACTAACAAATTATTTGCATTTAAAAATTTAAAAAAAAAAAAAAAATTTTCCGTGCTAGAATTCGAACCCGGAACCCGAGCTGAGAATTCATGCAAAAATCGTACGCTCTACACTTTGCGCCACTGGCGATCTTTAAAAACGCCTGTCTAATTATAGATTTCATTGTTACTGGACTGTTAGTCAAATGTAATTGCTGCTGCTGTCCTACTTCAATTCAAAGTAAAACGTATATATTCAGTTAATAGGATATATCTTCCAAACCAATCAACAAAAATGTATGCACGATAATAATCTACTAACAAATTAATTGCATTTAAACACTAAAAAAAAAAAAAAAGTTTTGTCCGTGCCAGGATTTGAACCCGAAACCCGAGCTGAGAA
>JAWNPO010000322.1:0-16157 GCA_035047525.1 Drosophila quinaria | reverse complement strand
GTTAATCACAAACTCACAAATGTCTGATTTATACACAAGGTGTGCTGAAGGTGTGTATAGCTAAATATTATATGGATCTTTCGTATCAATTGATCTCTTGGCTCTTGGCATGGTGAATGTTGCGTGTTGTTGGTGCCGCGTGTTAAGTTGTTGTTGCTGCTGTTCTGGCTACCAATTGCAGTTGCCACTGCCAACAGCAAGGGAAAGGGGAAGAGGAAGAGGAATGGGGAAGGGATAGGGACAGGGAACAGGAGGATATGTGTATTGAGTGTGTGTAGCTGCTGACTTCTCTGACATGTCGATAAGGATCAATGTTTAGCTGCGCTACGTTTTAATATCGTGTTTTTATTTCTTCTGTCTCTCTCTCTCTCCCGTCTCCCTCTCTCTTGATTCTTTCTCTGTCTATTGCTGAGAGTGGCACACGCTTCTCTGATTTGGGGCGTTGCCACAGCACAGGTCTGGACTGAGTCCTGATCTTCATTTCTCAACTGATGGATGAACATCAAAAATCGAGTTTACTTTACAGTTCTCACAAAATCTACAGTGATGCAAAAAATAATAGAAACAAGAGTCATTTTGGCATTAAAAACAAATTTTTAATTATATTACTATATTATGCGCATGAATATAGAAAAGTGGTGTCCAAATTCCAAAGGCTTATCCCATGGGATAGGAGCTCATAATTCTGTCGGCGTCGCACAGTGGGGCCTTTGCTGATTTTACGTTGCAAAAATCGTAACTTTTGAACCAAATGAGATAATCAATTAATTTTAATGGCATATGATAGATAACTCTTCAACCTATGAAATTAGCACTTAAAAAAAGTGCCACGCCCCCGACATACTTAATGAGGGGCTATCAAAGTTGAAAATTGTGAAATTTGTGAAAAAAAATAAATTTTATGGCACCTAAAAATAAATATTTTTTAAAATTTTTGAATTGTTTTGTTTTATTTTAAGTGTTTTTATATTTAAAAATTATTTTCAAAAAGTTAAAAAAAAAAAATTTTTTTTTAAGATTTTGTTTAAAAAAATTTTTTGTATTTTTCGGTGTAAATTATCAGAATTGCATATATCGACCTAATTCCTATTGCATTTATATGATACACTAGTCCGATTTCAACTAAATTGACATATTATGAATCTGGGGTAGTCTTATATATCCAGACCTAATTTGGTTCAAATCGGACCACTATTTCTTATAGCTGCCATAGCAACAATCGGTCGAACTATGTAATTATGCCGCGTGTTTTCATTTTGAGGTTGAATTAGTTTTTTAGATTTTACGTAAAAGATTGGATCCAGCCGGGTATATAACCATATATATTTACTTAGAGAAATGAATACCGAAACGTTTTTAAGTTAGTTTTCTGCTATCCATTTCGATCCATGAGAGTTTTCGTCTACCAAAGTTCAAAAATAGTCAAAATCTAGTGTTTTGCAGGACCGCCGGCCGAACAACTTGGCAAAAATATTTTTTTTTGGGTAAGCGTTCGGAAAAAGTAATATACGGATTCGATAGAGAATTCTTCAATAATTAAGAATCCAAAAAGGATTTTTAGATCAAGTAAAAATTGTGGATAGTACAACCTTTTAAGGTTGACCCATTCAAATTTAAAGAACACTAGATTTTGACTATTTTTGAACTTTGGTAGACGAAAACTCTCATCAATTAAAATGCATTGGGTTCCCATAGCTAAAAAACGCTTCACAATTGATTTCTCTTTATAGCTATATATGGTTTCAGACCCGCCCGGACCCGCCTAAGAAGGTTAAATCAAAAAAACTAATTCAACCTCACAATAAAAACACCCACGCAATTTCAAAGTTCGACCGATTGTTGCTATGGCAGCTATATAATATAGTGGTCCGATTTGAACAAAATTTGGTCTGGATGTAGAAGACTACCGCAGCTTCATAATATGTCAGATTGGTTGAAATCGGACTACTATATCATAGAGATGTCATAGGAATTAGGTCGACATATGAAATTCTGATAATTCACACCGAAAAACAAAAAAAAAATTTTTGAAAAAAAAAAATTGTTTTGAAATTTTTTGAAAATAATTTTTAAATATAAAAACCTTAAAAATAAAACAAAAAAAATCAAAAATTTTAAAAAATATTTATTTTTAGGTGCCATAAAATTTATTTTTTTTCACAAATTTCACAAATTTCAACTTTGATAGCCCCTAATTAAGTATGTAGGGGGCGTGGCCCCTTTTTTAAGTGCTAATTTCATAGGTTGAAGAGTTATCTATCATATGCCATTAAAATTATTCGATTATCTCATTTGGTTCAAAAGTTACGATTTTTGCAAAGTAAAATCAGCAAAGGCCCCACTGTGCGTCGCAGCCGACATACGTATAGAGAGAGAGAGAGAGAGAGAGAGAGAGAGAATACGTGTGTTCTATAAATAGCACATTCTACGGCTAGTGCTCTCGGCTTTTTATTCTCTTACAAAGGATCTGATTGGCTGATCCTTTTTGATGTCAGTCGCAGAGCTGCGTTCAATGGGGAGAGACCGCACAGTGCTAGACTTTTATCATACACTGTAACTGCAATATGCTTTCGTTTAATTTTTTCAGTTTCGTTGACTTCGTGACTCTCAATTGCGGCTCGAATAAGACGCAAATATGATTCGCTATGTCTGTTATTTCTGATTCAAATATGTAAATGATTTCCAAATGACTCTGAAATGAAGCAATTTGCTAAGAAATAAGTCTCCAAACTGAGTCTAAACTGCTAAAAAAAAATAGAGTCATACTCTTCCAAAGGAGTCTTTGCTAGGGTACCTTTTTCTCCCAGAATACCATAATTGCTGATTAGAAAAAGAGCTCATTTAAGATCATTTAAATCAGTCAGACGTCTCTTTTAAGACTCTAATGTGATTGAAAATGCTAGCTCGGTAATCTCGCATATTTTTTTTAAATTTTTAGGTATTTAAGAAAGATATAAAACTAAAAAGAAATTTATTTTTTATCGAAGCCATTTTTTAAATATAAAAAAAGAGATTGGTTCTATTAATTTTTCCATCATTCTAAATGTAAACCTTGTGTATGAAATTGCTTTATTTCTGTTGCCCCTATGACTCACTTATAAGTATATCGCTTTATTATGTGTAAATCGAAGGTTTATATACTTGTATATATTTTGGAGAAGCTTTCCCTTTCCAGTTGCCTGCTGGGGATTATTTTTGGGTGGTTCTCGAAAAGTGCTTTGACTTTTGCTTGTCAATGCAAAGCGACGTCTTTGATAACTAATTGCTGTGGCGCCAAATGTTTCTTGTCGCTTTTCCTCTCTCCCCTTCCTTCCTTGTCTTTAAACAATTCCCTTGTTTGGCCCTCGAGTCTCGTCTGTCTCGTGTGCATAATAAAAGTCACATCGTTACCGTTTTTGTCGCTTATAAGGGTCACTTCACCAATTCAGTTTGAGTGTGTGTGTGTGTGTGTGTGGGGACAATGATCGCTTTTTTTTATTTTGGTATGACTGTAAAAGTTAAGAGTGTGCCAAGGTGTGTAATGACTTATACACTCGGAAAAGAAAACAACCGAATTTCAAACTGAATTTCAATACGAAAACTGTCTTTCAAGTACATTTAATTTAACGCTGATATTTTTCATTAAAATATAATAAAAATTTCTGAACAGCAACAATTGAAATATAAATTTTCTAAATGCCAAAAATCCTTTTTTTTTAACTCAAAAATTAAAAACACCTATTAAAAACAATTAATTTCAAATTCTTATAAATATTGTTTGTGACATTTTTCTACAGTTAAGAAATTTGATGCCATCGATTATATGGATATTATTTTTAGCGATTAGAAACTAATTTCTTGAAAGGTTTTAAAAATGATTGTTTTTAGAACAAATTGTTCAGTGTACTTTCGCCAAATATTTCATTTCAAAACTTTGACTTTTTTAGAAGTGTCACGGTCATATTTCTAAAATGAGCTGAATAATTTTTTTTGAAGTGTACACAAAATTAGTAGTTTGCCACAGTTCTTTCTCTCCCTCTCTCTATCCTTCTCTCTGTCTCTGACTCTGTCCGTCTGTCTGTCTGTCTGTCTGTCTGTGCAGCGTGTGACATGCAACACACAAATGCAAAAGTGAGCAATTATGGCAACAAGTTAATTACGAATACGTTCCACAATCCGGCTTCAATATGGATCGCATAGGAACCCCAAGGAATTGAAATCGGAATTGGAATGGGAATGGAAATGGAAATGGGAATTGAAACTGCAGCTGCAACATCTCGATTCGTCGTCGTCTTTGGTCTCCACAGCGTTAATTTAATTTATGCACACCAAAGAACAACAACAACTGCATAATTTCAGCCGAAAACACAAGCAAAAGGAAAGGCATTTTACATTTTACAAAAGTAAACACAGATTTGGTCAGATCAACAGAGAATGAGAGATAGAGGAGATCGAGAGATTGTGGAGATGAAACAAGGCGAAGAGTGGAACTTGTGCTGAAAGTGTGCCAGGTCAAAATAGGGGCAGTTGGAATCCAACTACATTCCGCAAAACAGAATCACAATCACACTCGGTGATGCCCTGACAGAGTGAGAGAGAGAGACAGAAAGAGATGGAAAAAGAGAGAGAAAGAGAGAGAGAGATAGAAATAGGAAGCGAGAGGAAAATGGAAAATTGACAGAAACTTTGACCCACTGTCGAATTTCCCTAACTCGAGTCATTATCCAAAAAATAAGTTCGAATTATGGAAATTTTAACGTCTGGATTGCACTTTTTAAATTTTTTGAACGCTATTGCTATTTTTCGAGTTATAGAAAATTCGAGTTATGGAAGTGCGACTGTAATTAAATAAAACAATTTATTTTGAATTTGTATTGAATTTTAATTTAATTTATTTTTTTATTTCTACAAAACTATCGCTTTTTAAGGCACTAGTTACTACTGTAAACGTCGATTTTAAATAAAATAAATTAACAAACACAATTCTATCTATATTTGGTATTTGTCTTAAAAATTACTACATTTTTAATTCAGTTTTGTATTTTTAGTATTTATTTTTTTATATATTTTATTTTTGGTTTTCATTGTATTTTTCAAAAATTATTTTAGTTTGTTCCTAAATTTGGCTGAAATATTCGATTTTCTTAGAACTCTATATTATTTTTAAGTGTTAATGTAATTTTGTATTTTCAAACTTTTTCCAATCCCAATCCCAAGACTTTTGCTTAACCTGTTAAAATAGCTATATTAAAGGTTCCATAAATGAAAATCATTTTGCCGTGATATAAGTAAAAAAATACCTGAAAAGAAAGCCAAAAAAAAAATTAACAACAGCAGTAACAAATGGTAAATCATTTTAAAATTTTTAAATAATTGAATTTAAATTTTATTTTAATTGTGATTTTTTTTTTTAAGTACTTTTGGTCCGCTGCACCAAGTTGACTTTAAATAAATATACAATCATTTGAAGCTCTCTTAGCCGATTTTATTCATGCTCATTTTTATTTGCCTTAGTCAAGTCAAGTTCGTTGCCCAAGTCTTTTGTTTGGCTGTGAATGAATTTTATATTTTCTCTGCGTAAATATCTGAGTTTCTCACAATCAATGACGCTGATCTGCATTTTTAGGCAACAGGTTAGATAAGCATTGAATATGAGTGTAAATGTGAGTGTGCTTATGAATACTAATTTATATTAATTCATAAGAAAATTGTAATTTCTTTGGCGTTTTCAACGCGAAATTATGTATGAAATGTAATTACATATTGCTGGCTTGTGCTGCGCTGAGTGGTTGTTGTTGTCGCTATGTTGTTGTTGCTTTTGTAAAAAAAAATTGTTCAATTTTTGCAAAGTTTAATCAAAGTGGCGCTAATTAGTTTGAGTCGTTTGGATAATTGCAAATTAAACGCAAACTTAATTGCGCCGACACACGAAACACTCACAGAAGGCACACACACACAAGCACACACACATACTTGCACACACTCAACTGCAATTACAGATGCCGGCAAGAGCAACCACAACAACAACAACACCATAAAAAAAAAGAATAAAAATAAAATAAAATAAAATAAAGTCAAGTAAAAAATGGCAGCTGCCGTCGTCGTCATTGCACACGTTTCTTATATAGTTGTTGTTGTTTTTAAAGCTGTTGTTGTTCTCAGTGCTAGTGTTATTGTTGTTGCTGCTCATGAAAAACAATTAAGTTGTGTTGAAGTTAAATTGAATTAAAAAACGCTTTAATCGAATGTTTTGTGTGCAAATGAAATGCAACCGCAAATAGAGATGTTTAACTATAGAGAGAGACAGAGGGAGAAAGGGAGAATCTGACGGGAAAATTAATAGTAACGACAGTCTTTTTTTTGTATGACTAAAAATTGTTGCGCATAAATTAATTTATTTTTAGTTTTACAATTTTTAAAATTAAACAAAATAACGCAGCCTAATATCATATTTCAAATGTCAAAATGACTGTCGTTCCTATTATTTTTTGCATCACTGTAAATGCTTATAAAAAAAGCTTAACATATAATAGAAGAGAGAGAGAGAGAGAGACAGCGGAGCGTAATTAAAATGCAGTTTTTTAATGTCAGCGTTAATTAGTCGACTTAATTAATGATTATTAATATGACTGTTTGCCCGATATTGTCGCACATATCTCAGTCTTTCCATCTCTCTCCCTCTCACTCGCTCTTCCGCTCTCGGTTTGCATCTTTCTCGTTCTACGTTGACTTGACTTGATTATTGTGCAAATTAATTGGTAGCCTTACATTTGACGAACTCATTGAAAATGCATGAAACGTAGCCACATGTGAAAATGAAAAGGAAAAAAATAATGAAGAAAATTGAAGAGGGTAACGCAGTGAGAAGCCTCAGGGCCTCTGGTTAAACATGATTATCACAGTTCCACCTCATGATGCCAATTACCAGGCAATGTGAGACAGATAGAGAGAGAGCGAAAAAAAGAGAGACAGACAACGAGAAGGTGTTCCCAAAAAAGCGAAGCACAAAAATATCTGGTAATCGAATTAAGCAGCTTCGTGTTTTATAAATGTTATCATAAATATTCCATTTTATTAATTACCACGCATAATTCAAGCCAAAAAACTAAACAAGCAATAACAAGCCAGCTAACGTTTTAACGAATATCTAATACCCTAACTTAAAAGGGTATTAAAAGATCTTAAGTACTGCATTTAAATATCTCCTTGTTCTATTTTTCTGTATTTTATTTAATTTATTTATTTAATATGTAACTTAATTTCCGCTCATTTATTTGTTTGATCAAAATCTTATTATATTAATACTATTTTTTTTTTCTATTTTTGCCGACATCTTTTTTTCGATTACTAGCCCCTTTCGTGTTTAAATTTTTTTTATTTTTTGGAAAAAGACATTTGACATTAACTTAATATCCAAATGAAAAATATAAAGTTTTCAAATTAATTAATAAAGCAATTAATTCATCTTAAATAAATCAAAAAAATATTAATATAAGTCATATACACACTGAATCAAGACATTGCACAATTTAATTCCAACTTCCGAGATATATATTAATCGGAATACAAAGGGAGACTTCGACGACCAACATACATACATTTTTAGCTATTATTTAATTATATATAAACAAGGAAAGTGCTGTATTAAATTTTTTTGTTTTAAATTACATAAAATATTTGAGAAAAATTTACATAAACTTTGGATTGAAAGGAAGACACGATTCTAATAAACTAAGTTTAAACAGAATGTGTTTGAGTAATTGAAAAGTAACTGAGTAAAACTAAATATTTGTATTTATTTATGCTCTTTCGCATTCGCATTCATTTGTCTAAGTCAAATCGAGTTCGTTGCCTAAGTCTTTTGTTTGGCTGTTTATTTTATTTGACTTAAGTCAACCAGTTCGCTTCAATACTTTTCTTAACTTGTTGCATACTGAGTGACATGATCATAATACCCTTTTTAAAGTGTATCAAAATGAACAAAAATAAAAGATTCACAAGGCCCCAAAGAGAGAAATCGCTGAACGGCGTCGTTGGCATCGTGAATTTCGTTCGATATTCGTTTGAGATTCAGTTCTCATTAACATACTTAATTTGTTTCTAATTTATTCATAAATTTATATTTGTAGCACCCTCGTGCTCTGTGGTTATTTTTGGCCTTTTTTCGCTGATTTATGTTTTGGCCGCTGATTTATGGGCAGCCTGAACCTGGACTTGGTTGTGAATCAGTTTTCAGTTGTTGATGTTGTTGTCTGTTGTCTGTTGGCCCTGTTAACGCTATGGCCCTAAGTAGGTGTTGTTACGCACATTAGGACGGGTCCCATTTGTAAGCCTAGAGACAGCCAACACAAATCAGAGTTATGAGTTTAAATAAATCAAACTTGGAAAAATTAGCTAAACGTATGGGAGAATTTTTGATATACTGTTTTTGGACGGGGTATTATGAAGGAAAAATTGAAATTTTATTTTCAACTTTTATTTAAAAAATTGTTTAAGTTTACATATGTTTATTATAAATGATTTAATAAAAAAAAATAATCGTTTTGACTTCCATTTAGAGACTTTAATTAGATATTGTTTGGATGTCTGTAGTATGTATTGTATAATTGGAACATTTAAAATAAAAATTATTTTTTAAAATGTGAATCAAAATATTTGAATCACCTAACAAATCTTTATTTTCACTTCACACTTATTGAAAATTCCATAACTTTTAAATAAAAGTTTAAAAATAAGTGTACATTAAAAATTTACCTCTAAAACTTTCATTGAATCTTTGGTTTAAAATCATAATTAATTAAAATAATTTGTATGACTAAAATTTTTAATAAATATTTTTGTTCAGTTGAAACTATTTTTTAAAAAGACGAGACGTAAAAATGCAATTTATATTTATATGTTTATAAAACGTTGAAATGCACTAGATTTCCACTTTTCATAAGTAGAAATAGCAAAACTTTTAAATGAATATTTGCATATAATTATTAATTTATATATTTATTTTAATACCCATAAATAAATACCC
Organism: Drosophila quinaria; assembly: GCA_035047525.1. Lineage (NCBI taxonomy): Eukaryota > Metazoa > Arthropoda > Insecta > Diptera > Drosophilidae > Drosophila > Drosophila quinaria. The sequence goes on along the minus strand of JAWNPO010000322.1, from coordinate 7,153 downwards.
CACTCTAATATAATTCAATAAAAAGTTAAGACTGATATCTTTTTGTTTGACGTCTGTGGTATTTTAAATTATTTTATTAATGGAAATTCTGTGATTCAGTTACAAACATAAAATGCCAGTTTCGCTTCTAAATAATTTAAGTGAAAGAAGAGGACAAGAAGGAGGAGTGGATAGAGAGGAAGGAGAAGCTTAGGACTACAGAACAAGTGGCTGTTCCTTGGCTAGCTGACGACATCGCCGCTGTGTCCGTTCTGCCGGAGCAGCTCCAGCTTCAGCTCGTGCTCTCGCGCCTTCAGCCTCAAGGCGGCAATGGAGGAGGTGCGTCGATCCTCGGGCGGCGTTGCCACCCGTTGTGGAGGCGGCGGCGCAGGATGCGTCAGGGTCAAGGCCACGGGCGCCGTCTGCGTGGGCGAGCCCGGAGCTGGCGCCTGATGTGTCAGCGAGATGCCCACCAGCTGCTGCGGCGACAGCTGCGAAGGCGGCGGCGGATGCGGCGAATTGGGCGGCGAGGCCATCAGATGATTGTTGGGCGAGTGCAGATCCGGGGAGCCCACCAGCATGGGCGGCTTGGCCCCCATTGCCGGCATGGGCGGGGCACGCGGGGGATGCGGCACCGCCGTCATGTTCGCCAGCAGCGATTGGAACGAACTCGAGGGCGAATACATCGAGGCCATGCCAGGTGGCAGCATGTGCGGCGGAGCACTGTTAAAAAATATCAAGAAGGAAGGAGGACCAAATTAAAATCATTACAACTGTTATTTGTCCAGTTAAAGGGTATAATTTATATTACTATTATACATATTACATAATTACATAAATAACTTAACATACTCTGTTAAAATTAAGGTAAAATTAAAAAATTTACAGATATTATCATGGAAAAAAAATTGTTTTCTTGAATTTTAGACCCCATTCTTAGACAGTCATAGAGGTATATTAAGCGTGTCACAAAAGAAAATGTGAGTTGACAATCACACCAACTTCAAACTTTTATAAGTTTGCCAAAACTTTACTGATTTCCAAACGGAATGTTATTTTAATCATTGCGGGGCCTCTTAATTTACCCTCCATTTAAATGTAGCTAATTTAGTTGATTTCCCTAAAATAATTGTTTGTTCCAAGACATAATTTAAAATTATTCTTGATCTATGACTCGAGACCTTTCATATGATACATCACATGTCCTTCAAGGACTAATATTAAGGATCCGACTTTTTCTATCATATTTAACTTTTTCTTCTATATTCTGTTGCGGTAATATATGTATGAAGTAATTATTGGCAAATAATTGATACTAAAAATACCAAATACACAATATACCATAAATCAAACAATTATTTTTGGTTATCAAATAAGAGTTATTTTACAACTTTAATCTAAAAATTTAATTTGAAAAATTACTATTCACTTCGTAACTTTAAAATAAAACTTTTAAAATTATTGCTAATTTGCAATTTTTATTTTAAAACCCTGATTTAAATTATGAGTCTGAGGTATTTAGATACTGTCTTCTTACTTGTTCTTAGATAAAGTCTAGAGTGGATATTATTTACATGATTTTGTCTGACTAATCTAACCAATTTACTATTGCTTAATTTGATTTTGGTCTGATTGGGTGTTTCGGTCTTGTTCCCAATCTTTTTATTTTCTAACCTTAATTAGTATATTGAAATTTTAATAAATTAGAGATTAGGATTTGCCTTACCGCTGGAACTGATTGAAGTAGCCCGACGGAATCATCGGGGCTGCCGACAAGTGCGGATAGCGGAAGGCGGCCAGGTTGGCGGGCGTGTCGAAGGGTTTTCTCAGCTGGAAGCCCAAGTGGGTGAAGGGATTCGGGGGCAGGGCGGCGCCCACCACAGTTTGCATGCTGGCGGCGCCGCTGGGCAAATACGGATTATATGGATGTGACTGGGGTCCAACCTTTTCCTGCTTGCGCCACTTGGCCCGTCGATTCTGGAACCAGACCTAAGAAAAGAGAGAAGAGAGGAGAGAACGGAGAAGAGAAGTGAATAAAAAGAGAAGTTCGAGTTGAGTTATGTGTTTAATGCAGGCTACTGTGTTGTATCCTCATGTTGCACTCAATTAATGGGCGTGGCTATCGAGAACGCCCATTTAATTAGTTTTTAACATAACAATCTGAATAAAACCTGATTGCAGTCCAAGACTTAGTCTCCGTCTCTGTTTCAGTCTCTTTTTCAATTCTGTATCCCTTTGGGGCGCCTATTTCATTTTTTTTTTGCAATTACCGCTAGAAATTTATGTAAACAAATAATGTTGTTTAGCATGAGCGGTAATTAAAAACCAGATCAGCTGTCTTAATGACTGCTCAGCATCGGATCTCAAATTGAACGGAGTCTGGAAGTGATTTCATTAGCCGCGACATGCTCCATTATTTTTCAATTTCAATTTTCAACATTGTTAACTTCACTCAAAGCACGCGCATCGAATCGAACTCAACCGCAAATCTTGGCAGAGTAACTACATATTCGGCTAGTTTTTTTCTGATTTTTTTTTACCTGTATCCGCGCCTCGGTTAATCCAATTTTCATCGCCAGCTCCTCTCTGAAATAATATTAAAAAAAGAGAGAAGAAAACACAAATCAATTACAGTACTTTAATTAAAGGTAGTAAAGAATTGAGTCAAGACCAATTGCTGGATCCATTTGTAAGCTTATTATGCGCTTTCTTAGGGTATCATCTTGTCAAGTAACAAAAAAAAGAAGGAGTTCGAAATATTCATTATTTGATTATGATCGATAATTAATTGGAAATGATTAATTTTGGACAACTGTTATTTTCATCTTATTTATTTACTATTTGTATTTTTGAAATAATTTATTTTTTTTTAATTTGTTATTAATTATTTATTATACATTATTTGATATTATATTATATATTATTATTACATTTCTCTTTTTTATTTATGTTTCATTATTCGTTTTTTGTTTATTTATTTTATATTATTTAATATTTTATATTTATTGAATACTTTTTATTATTTGTTTTTATAATTTATTATACTTTTTATTCACTATTTACAACTTTTAATTCATTATTTATTTCTTTATTTTTCACGTAAGTATTAGAATGCTCCTTTTTATTTATTATTAATCAGATTTAAATTGAATAATTTATTGCTTTTCGTCAATATATTTATTACTAAAATTCTCAAGTGCCTCCCTTTGCAATTCTCCTGAATTTAAAATTTAAAATAAGTTCTCTCTCGGCGATTCTCATGTCAATAAGTTAAGCAAGTGCAAAGTTGCTGTAATTGATTCGTCTAATTGATTGTTAAGCATTCAAATGAACTGAATGCCAACAAAAAAGTTGCTCTAATTGCAGTTCTCATATTTTTCTCTCTCTCGTTTGTTTTTTTCGTGCCAATCCAATTAGAGGGGCAGCTTGAGGTCTGTTCTTCTGGTCTTCTGGCTTCAAGTCTGGGCCCGCTTCTAATTTATGGCAATTATTGTTGCAATTTGTTCATAGCCATCGCATAGCTGCATGTTAATTGGATTTCTGCGCTGTCGGTGGACAATTTGGAAATCTGTAGAGCGTAATTTGAAACCGAATGCAAATGAAAATACTCGAATGGAATAACACCTAGGGGGTCACATCATATCAGAGCTATGTACAGTGGAGAATAAAGGCTTAACTAACCTATAATTTAAATTCCCTTTTTAAATTTTGAACTTGTTTTTTTTTTTAAATTTAATTTAAATTTAAATTTAACTTCTCCTGAGTGTTTATTGATTGAGAATAGTGTCTAGTCTACATATTGAAGTAAAATAATTGTTAATTAATTTATTATTTTCTTTTTTAAATTAATTTTTTAAGTTCAATTCAATTTGACCTGTACAGAGATTTTGTTTCTTTTTTAATGTAATTTGTTTCATATAGTTTTTCTCAAATTTTTAAAACACATATTTATTTATATTTATTATATGATATTCAAGTCCAAATCTAGTTATCTTTCCCACAGTGCTCTGGTTGGTTTTTTCGTATGTGGATATCATAAAAAGAATATAAAAAAAAAACCTCTTGGTCCGTTCGCTTGATGTTCGATTTATGTAAATTGTAAATTTGTGTATAATTTGATGGCTATCTTTTGTCATAGTCGCAAGTTGGGCATTATTGTTATTGTTCTCACTCACCTCGTAAAGACGTCGGGGTAATGGGTCCGGGAGAATGCCTTCTCCAGTTCCTCCAGCTGAAAGCTGGTGAATGTGGTGCGATATCTGCGCTGTTTGCGCTTCGGCGCGTATTCATCCGCCTCGCAGTCGCTGTTCGGGTCCGAGATGGGGCTGTTCGTGCCGCCGCTGGCACCGCTCGGCACCGCACCCGAAGCTGTCACTGCAATCCGATCACGATCACGCTCCCGATCGGTCACAGCATCCGGATGTGGGTGTGCTAACTTGGCTTCTTGCGGTAGTTCCTCCAGCTTGACCTCCTCCGATATGCCCATAATCCAATCAATCCAGCCAGCCAACGGATTTCAGCGATTCACTTGCGTTTCAGCTGTTGAGGGAACAGAACAGAATACACTCAGAAAAATGCGGATATTTAAAATGAGAATGTTTGCACTGAACTCGAAACAAGTTTATTTTGGGATCAGCTCAAGATTCTTGTGCACTTAAACTAGTATGATTTGATTTTATGTGGATTTAAATTAATCCCAAAAAAAAAACATATTTTATGTTTTTCGGTAAGCGAATTTGAAATAAGCAGGGGTGCCACAGAAATCGATTTCGCTTGAATTTGACATAAATTTCATACAAACTTATGTCAAATTCAAGTGGAAGAGATTTCTGTAGCACACCTGAAGATTTTGCTTTTCAGCTTTTTAAAATTTCGAACTCAGTCAGCTTTTGAGATCGTTTGTTCTCAATCTTAGCTTTTTTTCTGAGTGTGGGAAACAACAATATTTATTCGATTAGTCTCGCATTAGAAGCTCGTAATTCAATCAAAGCTAAACATGCAATTATCGTACACTTTATTACGCCAATTTCTATAATTTTCAATTGCCATGAAGGCTGCCCAGTCAGTCGCCAGCTCAGTCTGAGGCTAGCTGCGGTTACACTACACTACATACATTGTTTACATTCAATTGATTGGCACTTCTGATCAATGAACTTATTGTTTTATTAAGATTTTTGTAAGCTTTCAAAGCACATGAAAGCTGCAAGTTCACTGACAAAGCTAATTATAGATTGAATTGGCTTTATAAAGTTGGCTAACAGCTTTTTGAACGCTTAAGTTTTACCTAAAATCATTTCAATGGGAGGATTGAATAATTATGGGTCATTAAAAGTTGGAAGCTTAGCAATAGCTGATCCTTAAAGTGAAAGTTTAATTTAAACAGCAGCTTAAACAATTTTATATTGACTGAAAGCTTTTTGAAGGCTAAATGATAATTTGAAGATGTACTGAGCTGAAAGGTCCTCAAAAGCTGGCAACTCATTGGAAAAACTTGTTCAATTTTTAAAATATTTTAATGTTGACTGAATGGGAAAAATCTAGCTGTATCGACCGAAAGTTCCTTAAAAGTTCATTATTTGAAAAAACTTCTTCAATATTAAAATTATTTTGTATTGACAGGGGTTTAAAAAAAGGTCTTTAAAAAGCTTTCATAAAGTTTAAGCTCAACCTTTTAACTCCGTACACTTAAACGTCAGCTTGTCTCAATTTGTGTGTTGTTTAGTGTTATTTAGCTAGTGGTTGAACCGCCGAGTTGTGGTTTTGGCCGCGTGCCTTATGGCCCTGGCTAGAGTATCGACTTTTAGTATTATTGGTATACACTGGCTCAATGCAAATCGATGGAGAGACGGACAGACAACAGACAACAGACAGACGAAACTTGAAGTACATCATCGGAGTTGATCTTTCATCAACACGTTGCCGAGAAGCTTCAAATTTATTTAGCCTCTCGGCTGTTGCCTCTTGGTTGTTGGCTGTTGGCCATTTTCATGTGCAGATCGTTTGGAATTTTAATTAAATTGGGCGGCAACTTCATTTTCATCATCATCATCAACGGCTGCAACAGGAAAAACGGCAAAACAACCGCAAAACGGAGGCAACTTTGCAGCTCGATCAGATCAAGAATGAACAGGAGAGTACTCGGAATATCAGTTGCCAGTCAGTGCCTGTCAATCAGTCGGTCATTCAATCAGTCAATCAGTCAGTCAGTCATTCAGTCAATAAGTTTTGTTAATTTCATGTTTTGCTAATTAATATACAATGTTCCTCACTGATAATTAAATGCATTAGCCCAAAATGTAAGCCAGCTTTCAACAAAATTGTGCATTCCCATTTTAAACTTGACTTTGAAGTACGTATTTTTTATTTCATCCCATCCCAACCCAACAGATTCCGGTTTCTCCAAATGCCGCTTGATTGATGGCCAAGTGTCTCAAGTTGTCGTTGTTCTTCGTTGTCTTCGCTGATTTTGTTGCTACCGTTGACATTTCGCCTCTGTCTCAACTTCAGACTGAGACGGAGACTGAGAATACATATATCAAAATTGTCCAAATACCTTGTTAAATGGCAAATTAGTGTGGCTCTGATTGATTTAGTTGCATTCTTGCGCCAAGACGATGAAGTTGCAACATCAACATCAACATCATAATCACTATCACAATCATCATCATCATCATCAGATACAATGATCATTGGTTGTGCACAAATAAGGTAAAAGAGTGTTTTATAAATACCCTATAAAGTTTGACAAAGAAAATACTTAAAACTCTTTAAAAACAAACATAGTGCCCAGCAAAATTTTAAATTTTAAAGGGTTTATCTGTTACAACAGAACTGGAGACTGCAAGACTGTAACTTTACCCATCTTAACTTGGAATAATGGATAAAAAACCAGTAATATATATTTATCTGCTACATCTAAGCATTTTTAATTAATATTTCAAAGTTTTATACACATACAAATAAACAAAATGTGTACAGAAAATACAAAGAATAAAATACAGTCGAACTTCCCTAACTCGAATCACCATTATCCAAAGAAAAGGTTCGAGTTAGGGAGATATTCGAGTTATATAGTTATTTTTCCTAAGATTATTAATTTTACTGCCACTCATTTAGTTCGAGTTACAGAGAAATTCGAGTTAGAGAACTTCGAGAGTTAGGGAAGTTCAACTGT
>JAWNPO010000321.1:0-12040 GCA_035047525.1 Drosophila quinaria | reverse complement strand
CTTATAAAAAAAACCTCTTTACGAGGTAAAAGTCTAGTGACGAAAACAGTTATATGCCCCAAAATTTCTGATATCCAATTTTGTGACGAATAACATTAAGTTTGACATATAAATTATTTTAAAAAAATTTTTGGCACTCAGAACGATGCTCTAAAATGTCTCAATTCTTCATACCAAATAAAAACCACTGTTTTGCGCAGTGCCGAATGCAAAAATTTTTTTAAAATAATTTATATGTCAAACTTAATGTTATTCGTCACAAAATTAGATATCAAAAACTTTGGAGCATATAACTATTTTCATCACTAGACTTTTACCTCGTAAAGAGGTTTTTTTATAAGATATCAGAAATTTTTGAATAAGACATCAGAAATTTTGAAATTGAATTTTTTTTTTGGACAGTATATCTTTATCAACTTTGTTTATTTTTTGTACAAGCTGAAACAAACTGTCTGGCAACACTGGTTCCCTTTACAAACACACATGCCAAGCGCAAAAGCTAGTAGCACTCTCAAGCTCTGGCTGCTATGACACTTTGCTGCTGCTGTATGCATGCTACTGCATATGTACATGCAGAAGTGTAAAGGTAAAAGGTATATTCAGTTAACAGGTAATATCTTGCCCAAACGAGACTTGACGGCTATGTGTTATATGTCAAAACCGTGAAATTGAATTGTCTACAACAAATAACATATTTAAAAGTCATTTGAAACGTAGATTTTTCTTAAATCGCCGAAATGTGGGAAAAAAACTTTCTTTCACCTGAAGCTTTTTACCTGTGCTTTTAAGCAAAAAAGTTTACAGCTAGGCTTAAAGCCCTTCAAAACACCTTTCTAACGATATATAGATCACATCTGTAGCTTCTATCGTTTGGATGCTGTGGTTTTTGGCGATTAACATGAACATGTACATACTACATATGTACAATGTACATGCAGTAGTGTAAAGGTAAAAAGTATATTCAGTTTATAAGTAATATCTTCCAAACCCATCGGTAAAATTTTTTCTATCATATATCAAAAAACTCGAAATTTTATACACTACAACATATTGAAAGCTAAAAAAAATCGTTAGCGTCGTTTTCTCAAAAACCGCCAAAATGTGGGACAAAAAAATCTTATTTCACCTGTTGCTTTTTACCTATGCACTTTAGAAAAAAAGTTTAAAGGTCAGCCTAAAAGCCCTTCAAAATACCTTTCTAACGATATATAGATCACGTCTGTAGCTAATTTCGTTTGGATGCTATAGGGGTTTTAATTTTGGCGGTTTTTTAGCGATTTCCCGCTAAACTAGCTTTTTCGAAAAAGTCGTAGAACAAACGTTTCTAGATTTTTGATCGGGAGCAAGTCCTCATTCAAACTTTTAAGCTAAATCAACGCTTTGATACTAACAAACAAACAAACAAACAAACAGACTGACTTTTCATCTCGTTTTGAAATGGGCACCAAAAATTTCAAAATTAATTATCTTCTGAACCAGTGATCGGATTTTGATGATCAAGGTGTCATTCGACGCGTATTTTTGATTAGAATAGTAAAAAATTAAAATAAAAATCCAAAAAGGCTCCAACGGCCCCATTAGCTCCAATAATTTAAATTTTTTTTTTTCCCCTCCCACTTACACCTGTTTATCTCACGAACCAGGTGAGTTTCTAAGAGTCTTAGTATGCACATTTGTAAGTTAAGTTAATACCTTTCGATCGGTATATAACTCGACCTGATCGGACAGTCATAGCAAATTTTCCATTCTTCCTGTGTATATATGCTAGTCGCCTTCGCACCCTTCGTGCTGCTTTCGTCACTAGCGCGGACTGCCGTCCGCAGTGATACATATAAGCCGGTTCGCGATACATACCTAGATCCTAGTCTATGTTTAGGGCTCAAGATCCGAACCTTTACATAAATTTTGATGGTTTGCAGCTTTGTTAAAAAAAGTATTGAGAGAATGTGTATCCAAAATTTTTCAGCTTTCAATTCTACATTAACACAAAATCTGTAATTCCAAAATCAAATTTAATTGATTTGTTTCTCTCTCTCACATAGGCACACACATACAACCCCCCAAATGACATACACAACCCATTGACGGCATATTAGTCTCAAGTTTCCCGCACAGAGGTGGGACATATAATTAATTTCTAATTAAAGGCCGCCAAAGCTCAAATAGTTGAGCGCAAACTTAGAACGCATACACTAAACTGTACACACACACGCACACACAGAGGGAGAAATTGCAAGCCTTTATTATAACCTGTGCATACTGAAAGTTACTATTCAAAATAAATTGCATTTATAAGTTTATAGCTTTATTTACTTAATTTATAAAGTAATAAATAAATAAAAAAAAATAAAATAAATGTAAATAAATAAATTTTATTTTTAAAGTTGCATTAATTTATTTTGTGTTCTACTGAGTAAAATATCTTATAAAAAAAACCTCTTTACGAGGTAAAAGTCTAGTGACGAAAACAGTTATATGCCCCAAAATTTCTGATATCCAATTTTGTGACGAATAATATTAAGTTTGACATAAAAATTATTTTTAAAAAAAATTTGGCACTCGGCACATTGCGCCAAAATGTCTCAATTCTTCATACCAAATAAAACTCAATGTTTTGCGCAGTGCCGAATGCAAAAATTTTTTTAAAATAATTTTAATGTCAAACTTAATATTATTCGTCACAAAATTGGATATCAGAAATTTTGGGGCATATAACTGTTTTCGTCACTAGACTTTTACCTCCCCGTAAAGAGGTTTTTTTTATAAGATATCAGAAATTTTTGAATAAGATATCAGAAATTTTGAAATTTTCATTCTATCAACTTTGTTTATTTTTTGTACAAGCTAAAACAAACAGTCCGCCAACACTGGTTCCCTTAAAACACACATGCCAAGCGCAAAAGCTAGTAGCACTCTCAAACTCTGGCTGCTATGACACTTTGCTGCTGCTGTATGCATGCTACTGCATATGTACATGCAGAAGTGTAAAGGTAAAAGGTATTGTTCAGTTAACAGGTAATATCTTGTCCAAACGAAATTTGACGGCTATGTGTTATAGTCAAAAACGCGAAATTGAATTGCTACAACAAATAACATACAGTCGAACTTCCCCTTAACTCGAATCACCATTATCCAAAGAAAAGGTTCGGAGTTAGGGAAATATTCGAGTTATAGAGTTCTTTTTCCTAAGATTATTAATTTTACTGCCACTCAGTTAATTCGAGTTACAGAGAAATTCGAGTTAGATAAGTTCGAGTTAGGAAAGTTCAACTATATTTAAAACTTATTTGAAACGTAGATTTTTCTTAAATCGCCGAAATGTGGGGAAAAAAAACCTTATTTCACCTGAAGCTTTTTACCTGTGTTTTATGCAAAAAAGTTTACAGCTAGGCTTAAAGCCCTTCAAAATACATTTCCAACGATATATAGATCACATCTGTAGCTTCTATTGTTTGGATGCTGTGGCTTTTACAGATTTACATGTACATTAACATACTGCATATGTACATGCAGTAGTGTAAAGGTAAAAAGTATATTCAGTTAATAAGTAATATCTTCCAAACCCATCGGTAAAATTTTGTGTCATATATCAAAAAACGGGAAATTTTACACACTACAACATATTGAAAGCTAAAAAAAATCGTTAGCGTCGTTTTCTCAAAAACCGCCAAAATCTGGGACAAAATATCTTATGTGACCTATTGATTTTTACCTATGCACTTTATAACAAAGTTTGAAGGTTTGCCTAAAAGCCCTTCAAAATACCTTTCCAACGATACATAGATCACGTCTGTAGCTCATATCGTTTGGATAGCTATAGGGGTTTTAATTTTAACGGTTTTTAGCGATTTCCCGCTAAACTAGCTTTTTTTCGAAAAAGTCGTAGAACAAACGTTTCAAATTAATTGCATTTAAACATAAAAAAAAAAAAAAAGTTTTGTCCGTGCCTGGATTTGAACCCGAAACCCGAGCTGAGAATTCATGAAAAAATCGGACGCTCTACACTTTGCGCCACTGGCGATCATTAAGAACGACTGTCTAATTATAGATTTCATTGTTACTGGACTGTTAGTCAAATGTAATTGCTGCTGCTGTCCTATTTCAATTCAAAGTAAAACGTATATATTCAGTTAATAGTTTATATCTTCCAAACCAATCAACATAAATTTATGAATGATATATCAAAAACGCGAAATTTTACAAGCTCAAACATATTGCAAATTAAAAAAAAATCGTAGGCAGCGTTTTCTCAAAAACCGCCAAAATCTGGGACAAAATATCTTATTTCACCTGTTGATTTTTACCTATGCACTTTAGAAAAAAAGTTTGAAGGTTTGCCTAAAAGCCCTTCAAAACACCTTTTTAACGATACATAGATCACGTCTGTAGCTCATATCGTTTGGATGCTATAGGGGTTTTAATTTTAACGGTTTTTAGCGATTTCCCGCTAAACTAGCTTTTTTTCGAAAAAGTCGTAGAACAAACGTTTCTAGATTTTTGATCGGGAACAAGTCCTCATTCAAACTTTTAAGCTAAATTTACGATTTGATCCAAACAAACAGACAAACAGACAAACAGACAAACAAACAAACAGACTGACTTTTCATCTCGTTTTGAAAGGGGCACCAAAAATTTCAAAATTAATTATCTTCTGAACCAGTGATCGGATTTTGATGATTAAGGTGTCATTCGACGCGTATTTTTGATTAGAATAGTAAAAAATTAAAATAAAAATCAAAAAGGCTCCAACGGCCCCATTAGCTCCAATAATTTAAATTTTTCCCCTCCCACTTACACCTGTTTATCTCACGAACCAGGTGAGTTTCTAAAAGTCTTAGTATGCACATTTGTAAGTTAAGTTAATACCTTGCGATCGGTATATAACTCGACCTGATCGGACAGTCATAGCAAATTTTCCATTCTTCCTGTGTATATATGCTAGTCGCCTTCGCACCCTTCGTGCTGCTTTCGTCACTAGCGCGGACTGCCGTCCGCAGTGATGCTGTGAGCCACTGTACGAATTCCAAATCAGAAGCAACAGGCGATGAGCAAAGCGTCTATTTGTCCTTGTCTAACCAGCACGTCAGATCGCATAAGGGCGCCATCTAGCGTATTTCTGAGTTGACTACACTCTTGTGCTCTGCTCTCACCTGTTTCTTTTTCGTAGGTGATGTTTTTGTTGTCGTGCTGTGCGAGAATTTGTTGCACAATGCCCGACATTGTGGTTTGATCAAGCACATGCCAGACATAGTTGAAGTTGTATCTACTGTTGTTTCCATCTTTACTGGATTTGTCTTTGTATTTGGATTTTGCAAGTTGTAACAAAGCAAAAACCGCAGTGTGTTTTACGGGTTTTGGATATAAGCAGCTTTTGGCATCATCTGCAGGCAACGCGTCGTCAGACGTTTTCCTGCCAAGCAAATATTTAAAGTTTTCCTGTGAAAATGCAAGCTGAAATTTATTTAAAATTAGCATACGCAATGTAAGTATTTGCTTAATGTCAGAAATGTGCGGCTAACTCAATTAACATCAATGCTTCAATTTACTTAATTTACAATTCACATTTTACATTTGTTGCTCTTTAAAGTTCATTTTCTTACATTTTAGTTGGTTGGTCAAATAGATCTAAGCCCGAAACACATTTAAATTTGCATACAACAAAATTAATAACATGTAAAAAGCTGCTTTCCCCAACAAGATACTATTTAGAAAGATATCTTTTTCACGTGCCATTTCATTAAACTTCCCATGCCATAACTAGAATAATTGTAATATTTAATATATTCACTCTAAGTGAAGGGAATTTAAAGTGTTTACACTTGTCAAATTACAAGCAATTTGTAGTACAAAAATAAATGCACTCAACACACTGGCGTGTGGGACGAGGGTAGTTTCAGAGATAATACAATATAATCAAATATAATCATAATTTGGTGAAAAAAATATACAAATATTTATAAAAAAATATTAAAATATTTACCATACAAACTATTAATAAATTTCTCTGTATGATCTTTGCTTCATAAACTTGGGTTAATTTAGAACGACTATTATGGAAAACCACTGTTGTCACTTAAAAATATCTGATTGAGCCAAAAACAAACAAAAAATTTGCCAAATTGAATAAAAAAGAGCCGATTCTTTTTTATGCTTTTAATTAAATAAAAAAAATATTTCCAAAGTATTTCAAATTTTCATCTTAATTTAGTGATTATGTTATTAAATAAAAATAAATATGTACTTCAACCTAAAACTATACAAAATGACTGATTCTGAACTAATGAAAAAAAGAGCCAGATCGAAAAAATAAGTGCCATTGCGCCAACAGGCAAAAAAAAAGCCAGTTTTGGCGCAAAAACGCCAATTGTGGCAACGGTGATGCTAGCTCCAATAAGCTCTTCTTATTGGCCAGGCATACACATGCAGACAACACACACGCATAGACTTCGATCAAAGTTCTATCTCTTACGCTCTCACGAACAGCAGCTGCTCTCTGGAGAGCTCCCTAAATTTATCACTCATACGTTCAATTGGGAGAAGGTAGCTTGCTTTCCATCTCTTTTTGTTACATTAAACCAGCACAATTTGCTATCAAATTATTGTTGTTTCTTATTCACCCCACTTTTATCATTTTAATTACAAAGACAATTTAATAATAAAAACGAAAATTGAACAATTCACAAAATAAAATGTATTTCACAATTTTGTTAAATAAAAATACAAGTGGGAAAGGCTATAGTCAAGCGCCCGACTATAAGATACCCGATACTTATTTTAATAAATTTTGAAATATTTTTTGTTGCATGCTTTTAGGCACTTATATTCTTTGAAAATTTTAATTAGCCATTACCACCTTTGTATTTGTCCACTCTTGTTACGATTTAGTAGGATGATAGGTAAAAATAGCCGTTAACGATAATTAGTAAAAAATTCCAAATATCTTGAAAACTGTGCGTTTGGTGGTATTTTGCAATTTTCGGAGTTGAAAAGGGGCGTGGCAAAAATTTAAAACAAACATGGGCTGTGTGGGGCTTATAGAAGTCTGTGTGACAAATTTGGTTGCTAAAGCTCTTATAGTCTCTGAGATCTAGGCGCTCACACAGACGGACAGACGGACATGGCTTAGTCAACTCAGCTGTTGATGCTGATCAAGAATATATATACTTTATTAGGTCGGAGATGCTTCCTTCTCCCTTTTACATAAATTGCAACGAATACAATATACCCTTTTTCTTATTTTTTATAAGTAACGGGTATAATAATGGAAAAGTCTGTAATTGTTGTGCTAAGTCGGGTACTTTTGTAACTTACCTCGCACAAGCAGCTTTAACAATTTACAGTCAGTACATAATACATATACTATTGGCCAACAACTAAGACGCCCCTAAGCATCGTCCTGGCCACTTTCAGAGTCAAAGCGGAAAATGGAAAGTGGAAACGGATGAGAGACAGCTTAGCGTACATTATGATGGAAGTGTGTGAGGCAATAAAATAAAAAAATACGCATTTCCGGTTCTGGCTGCATTGTGTGTGTGTGTGTGTGTGTGTGTGTGTGTGTGTGTGTGTGTTAGCCACTTTTTCCCAAAGTTTTCACTGGGTTGAAGGCGAGACCAGAAAAATTGCAAGCTGCATGTTGATTGTCATTGTGTGTGAAATTGAAGCATAACATTGTCTAGTGGCTGTTCACTCTTGGCCTACTCTACTCCGACGCGACTGGTTGGCTTTTGGCCTAGTGTTGTTAGCCTCATTTTGCGCTTCGACTTTTAGCCGTGTGCCACGTTTTCTTGTCATGCTTTTATGCCATCCTTGTACTTTTTCCATTATGCGTCCTTGTTGCTTTTACCCATTTTCCTTTTCCTCCCTCGATCTCCTTGTGTTTTGCTTCCATCGCTTGTGCGCTTTTATTGCATGTTTTATGGAAATTTTCAAACATTAGACGCACTCTGCACATCAAACGCATTTAACGCATTCCACACACTGAAACGCAGACAGGCTAATGTTCTCTCTCTCTCACATGTCTTCCCCCTCTGTCGCACCTGCTCACCTTTTGCTTGGCAATTTGAATGTCCAACGCACCTGAACATAAGCATATTCTGTCAGTCTGTCATTCAGTCAATCAAGTCTTCAATCTCTTTTGTGCCATGCGCATTTTGACTTTGGCAACAACAACTAAGCCGAAGCACAAACTGCTAATTTGGTTTGATGTATTGCCCAAGGGACATCCATCAACAGTTGAAGCCCTCTCCATCTCCAACTTTCTCCTTCTTCCCCATTACTTCCACCTTCCAGCTTTTACCTTTCACCTTTCCCCGACCTCAACTGCACAATAGCTCGGTGTTCAAAATTGATTATGTGAAATTGTGCTGTGTGCTTGACTCTGTTTTGGGCCTCATTCTTGTTTTGCAATTGTTTCCCTTTTCATTGTCATGAAATGTTTTCCTATTGCTGATTTCCCACTTCTCTCTCAAATCATGAAATTATTTGCCAAACTTCTAATTAGAAACTTTGAATTGTTCGCAAAGCTGTGTAAATTAATTTCTATATTGAAAATCTCTGAGCTAATCCAATACTTCTTCTATATGACCGTTTAGAGATCGATAATTGTGATTTAAAAATTGATCAAAAAGTCAACAACTTAATTTTTGCGAAAGTGGTTTTCAAGTACTTTAACTCGATAAATTTTTAGGCGATATCTTAAAAACTCGATTTTTGTTTTGATGATTTTAACATTTCGATTTAAAATTTTATCCATAATTTAGATTTATATCACTACTCAAGAAATATTAATACATTGTCTATAATTTATGTCCAAAGTGAAATATTCCAATTGCAAGTAACAAAAATTTATAATTTTAACTTTTAGTGCTTAAAATATGTTTAAGCAAAAAATTCTTAAAAAAGAGAAAACATCTTTTTTGTAAGACAAATGCGTTGTTTAGAATGGTTCTCTTTTTTTTTTTAAAGATGACTTATTTTGAAATAAAAAAATATTCAAGAATTTAGAAACTTTTTTTTATCATTGCAGCGTTCACTAACAAAATCAAGCAACTTTAAGTTTTTCTGCTCATTTATAAGAATTTGTTTTTTAAATACAAGTTATTTTCGATTTTATAATAATGAAACTTGTTTTCATTTTCTTTTAATATTTGTTGCTGAAAAGGCGTACAAATTGACTCTCAGTGTGAATTGAAAATGAGTGTATCAAGGCTGTCTGGTTACAAGTTGAGAACTGTAAACTATAAATCTACTTCTGATCCGTAAATTCACTTTCATGATAAGTGAATCGATAAATGTTTTCACTGTCTCCCTCGGGTGGTATTTAGGTGGGATCTAAGGCAAACATTATTGCAGCTCAACTCGAATTGTTATTCTATTAAAGCGCAATGGGGACATCATTAATTTAATCAATTCGGTTGTATTATATTACGCGTGGCAATGTCGCTGGCAGAAATGTGATTAATTTTAAGCCAAAAACACACACAAACACACGTACATATATATAAATTGTTGTATGCGATGGCGGGGAAAGCTAAGCAACAAATTCATTTATAACTTTGATGCATGCCACACTGAATGTGGACATGGTCAAATCCACTTTCACTCGACACACAAATTGAGTTAGAAGGAATTGTGAAATTGAATTTAATTTGGCGTCAACAGTTGATGTGTTTTTTTCCCTTCCATTTCACACATAATAATAACAACAACAACAACGCCACGTAAAAGTTGAAAGGTCAACAAAAAAAAAGAGGAAACGTCGAGTTGAAAATTCAAAACAAATCCCTAAAGCAGCGGAGGGCACGAAATCTGAATTCGTTAGCAGACGCTGGCCCCCGGAGCCATTGCGTGCCCACCGCTGCCCTAAAGCATGAGGCGCGTGATAAGAGTTTATGAAATTTGCATGTCCTGTCTATGGAGTCTCCCTGTTTATTGCCCCTCTGGATGTGGCAAGTTGAAGCTAGTGCTCATTATAATTCGTCTGGCGTCCTGGCACTTGAGAGATTTCATCCGATTGCGACTCTTCATCAATTCTCGATTCTCTCATCGATGTCTTAAGAGTTCAGGGAACTTTGCCATAAACAATATTTGCAACATTTATTTACTTGCAAGAACATGAAATTAAATAGCATTTTATTGACACTCGAAAAGTGCAAACATTTATCAAACCGTGTCGAGCAATTGAATTGTGAAAGGTAAGCAAACACGCTCACATCTCGTACTTATATCAAAAGCAATTGTTTAACAATTCAACAAGCATTTCAGTGCATTAAATGACACGTTTGGTTGGCATATTTCGACTTAAGCATATTTTCCATTTTAGTCGCCATGACAAATACCAGTGAAAGAAGCGACCGAGAAGAGATTTATCTACATATATTTACAAATCCAAGCTGAACATTTCAATTGCCTGCTATTGCAATTTATTGTATGTTTTCTACTTATTTCGGAATTGAATCCATACATATGCTTGACAGTCCGCAGCAGAAATGTGCTTACAAGCTATGTTCTGGAAATCAATTTCATAGACAAATCCCTTGTCACTGCAAATTAGTTGAACTATGAAATATCATATCAATATCACAGTATCAGTGGCTATAATGTCATAATAATTATTCTACACTGTAATCTGTTCTTCTTTACATTTGTCAACAATAATAAAATAATCTTAGAATAGACTTTATCTCAATTCAAAGAAATTTCTAATTATACTTGGAACCAGCTAAAAAAAATTTAACTAATTTGAATTCAGCTTATCAACTATTTATAAAGTACAGTCGAACTTCCCTAGCTCGAATCACCATTATTAAGAAAAGGTTTGAGTTATAGAGTTCTTTTTTCTTAACTTTTATTTATTTCTTAATAATAATAAAATAATATTAGAATAGAACTTATCTCATTTCAGAAGAGTTTCTAATTATACTTGGAACCAGCTAAAAACAAATTTAACTATTATTTAAAATGAAAGCACATACTTTATATGTTAAATGAGTTCTATAAATGTTATTTATATATATAAATTATCATAAAATTAGGATATGATATGATAAAGTTAAGTCAATTTGAATATATATATATATGTATATATTGGAAAACCAAAGACCTTTCTGCTCCACTTTTATATAGTTGAAAATTCTGGTTTACTTTCGCAAACATTCGAATTCTTTCGGGGAACATCTTGTGCATGTCCTGTCGAATTTTCGCTTATCTTTTGTTTTGTGGACTTTTTTCTATATTCAAGGATATTTTTTGTCATTTTAAGTTGTACGCGAAATGCACACTGAGCACAACAAGAGCAGTACGAACTACACACAACACACGACAGGAAGAACAACAACACACAACAACAACAGCAACAACAATTGTACACTGTCCCTCTCTTCGCCCATTTGCCCCAAGCCGCAAGTTGCTGAGCGCGTGAAGTGGCACTCTCCTGCTCGACCTGCTGCTGCATTGTTCCAAACCTGAACCTGGTGCTGATTCCGAGGTCCTAGACTCTGTTTCTGGTGCTGGCAACCTACAACAAACATGGCCAAAAAAACACGTACAATTCCAGGAAATTGTTTTGAAGCGTTTGGAAGTATTGTGGAATCAGTTGTTAGACGCCTGTGTCAACTGAAATACTTGTACCAAAATATATAAGCTTTGGCGGCTTTTCACAAAACGAAAAACTAAGCGAAAGCTAAAAAAAACGTAGCAGAGCAGCTTCGTTTTTTACTCCTTACATGTCTGGATAAAAGACAATAAAAAAAGAGAATCAGATCACTCAGATTTTTACTACATTTTCCATTTGGAAATTAAAAAGACCTTACAGCCTACATATGGTATTAACGATCTATAAGAAAGCAAAATATTTAATTTCGATCGGATAATGTAAAAGTTCTTCAAGAGCAGCAGTGGCGCCATCTTGCGTACAAAACTTGCGAAAATCCGAAAAATCGAAATATTTTAGTCATTTTATTTTTTAATTTTAAAATTTTTTTGTGTTAACATCTTAAGAAAACTTCAAACTGTAAAGTTCATTACCAAAAATTCTATATGT